>JALMGJ010000005.1:20672500-20810000 GCA_023362775.1 Charina bottae | reverse complement strand
GTTTCAGTAAAGTGGATACCCAAGTACTTGAATGACTCACTTGTTCTATCTCTTCATCATCTAGGGTCCATCTATATCTCTTTGGCCTTTGGTCAAATACTATTATCTTGGTTTTGGAGTAATTTATTTGTAGGTATTTTTTCCTAGAATAAATTCCAAATTCTGTCAAGAGTCTTCTCATCCTTCTCATTCCAATCAATGTTGTCAACATAAGTACCATATCATCGGCATACAACATGGACCTTCTGACTGATGGACCATAAAAGGAAGGATTATTAAGAACTTCTACAATGTTGTTTATATAAAACTTTTAATTTGCTTTGTTAGGGTGCCGCTCTGATTTATTCATACTTGCATGTGAGTATCTTCATATAATCTATATATTAGGTAAAGTAACCTTCTATCTATATCAGTGGCTAAAAACCTCTCCTATAATCTTCTTCTATTCATTGTATCAAAAGTAGATGATAAATCTATGAATGCTGCGTACAGGCATTTTGAGGGGCCGTTCATTGATTTGTGGGTCAGATGTTGCAAAGTCAGATACTGGTCTATAGGGCTATGTCCTTTTCTGAAGCCTCTCTGTTCTTCTGCTATTATCTGCCCAATCATTCAATCTATACCTTGTATATAACTTATCCCTATGTCAATAAGACTGATGGGATGAAAGTTAGCAGGGTTTGTGGAATCTCCCTTTTTGAATATAGGAATTACTACACCATTTTTCCAATCTACAGAGAATCACCCAGTGGCATTAACATAAGAAACAGGGAAGTGAGCATAGGGGCCATGCTGGCTGAGGAAGTCTGGGAGTTGAAGTCTACACATTTTATTTATTTTATTTTATTTGTCATATTTATATACCGCCCATCTCATGTACAACTCTGGGCAACGTCTTCAAGTTGCCAAGGTTGAGAAACACTGCCCTAAACATTTCTGGTGGTAACATGTCCTCTACTGGGGCTTTGCCAGCTGTCTGTTGTGAGATTATTCTTTTAACTTCTGCAGCAGTTACTGGGGGCCATTTTAGTTATGTTTTTAACATGTCCATGCCCATTAGCTATTGGTTTGATATTCTAATATCCTGCAATGACTTGAAATGATATAAAATTATATATCATGGAAACTGCTTAGAAAGTTTAGGGTATACAACATGTTCATTCAAATTCCTTTTCAAATTCCTGCTCAACCAGGAAACTCACTGGGTGTCAAGTTAATATCTTCCTTGTTGACTTTTTTTAAAAGAAATAATATTTAAATCCTGATTTAATGTAACCAGCTTTGATCTGTTGGGATATAATTTAGAATTTAAATAAATAAAAAAGAATCAACACCTGTTGTTTAATTATGTTCTCCATGCAACTCTTGCTGAAGGAGCTTACAACCTCTGAAAATTAAAAGGGGTAACAGGTTTATAGCAAAGCGTATACTCATGGACCCACGTGCTCTTTGATAAGAAGTCAGTGCGACTTTCCTACTTCCATCAGAGAATCTCCAAGTTTGGCGCACCAGGGTAATGAATTAGAAATCTTAGAATCAGAATTAGAAGTCATGCAGTCCTGGAACCATTTCTATGCCTCCCAGTGCACCTACAGGAATTTGGTGGCAAAATTATCAAATTTTGGCAGCACAATATTTTGTAGTTCGGCCAAACAAGGTTTATTAAATCTCACTAAGGGGATAAAATAAGCCAGAAATTTTTGACCTACCCACCTACTTCCCACTGATGTCACAATATCATCCCAAACTCTTTGCTGCCCAAATGTTAAATCCAAAGGAAGTTAAAACTCATGAGCAGAACAACATTGTACTTTATGCATTAGGATATCAAAAGCACACTTTGTGATTGGTTCCCATTGCACATTTCTTCCTGTAAAAGTAAATGAGTGGATGGGAACATGGAAGGCTCCTATTTAGTAGAACTGAATAACTGTGATATTACCTCCTCATTAAAAAAGAAGTAAAATTAGCATAGAGCGTCTTATGACCCACTCTTCTTTGTCACTGGTCTTTGGATTTACTGTATTCCTGTTAAAGTCCAGACTGAATAGCATTTGGGATCTTACAGCTTTGAAAGAAACCTCGGCGAAGAAATAGCCACGAAGAGATATACTACAACTAAAGTATTCTTGGTATACCCGCATCTGTGCTTAATGTAGATTGCAGTAGTCATTTCCACACTAAGGATTAATTTGTACTTCAGATGGCAGAGTCGGTGTTGATATTTTGTTTTAATGACAGAGTTGTTTTCCTTAAATAGTGCTGCAGACTCAAACAGCCTGTACATCTTTCATCGGGAAGGTTTCTTCTTACTGTGCTTTTGAAAGAACATTCTGTCCTCAGGCCAAACTGGTTAAACTTATACAGCATTTCATTCATTCTTGCCATTTCCCATTCTTTGAATTGTAGAATAACATTAATTGAATTTCTCTTCAGATTTCTTCCATAATCAAGTGCATCGCATGAAAATAAAATTGGTATTTCCCCCCCATGACTTCCTTTCTTCTTGCCCAATGACAATAAATGCATGGAAGAAGAATTGGAAATTTAATCTATCTGCCTGGTGTTTTTTGCATTTGTACAGATTATATCCTGACATGACTTTTAATCTTCAATTTTGGCAATGTTCATATCCTGCAGATGTTGCCATGAATAGAGGATAATTTTCTGTCCTCTGTGACATTACTGTGCATTTGGACACGAATATCAATAATAAAATAAAATATCTAGATTCATTCATTCATTCATTCATTCTGAAATTTCAAAACATTTCAAATATGAATCATTTCAAGATCAGAATGCCTCATTTTAAGTCAATTTATCTGGGTTGTTTTGTTTTGTTTGCAGAATTTGTAATCTGCCCAACTCCCAAGAGGACTCTTTTGAGCTTGAAATATTTCTGATAAGAATAGCCCATTCTGAGCTCAAAACAAGTACTTCAAGCGCTGTAAGTCTGAAATAGTTAAAACATGAAACTCGTTTATACCATTCTCAGTTTCTATGCATAAAAATGGGATTTGGGACAAGTATACCAGTTTTATTATCCATAATCTTTCCCCCCTCCCCATGTGTAATAGGTGACTATCTGAAGCAGAGTGACTCTTCTAGGGTTTCCATTACTTTTTCTGTTTTTTTTTTTTTTTTTGTCTTTGAGTCAGTCTTTGACTTCTGGCAGCTGCCTGGACTAGTCCCTGCAGTTTTCTTAGCAAGGTTTTTTGGAAGTGGTTTGCCATTGCTTCCTTTCTAGGGCTGAGAGAGAGTGACTGGCCCAAGGTCACCTAGTTGGCTTCATGCTTAAGGCAGGACTAGGACTCATGGTCTCTCTGTTTCTAGCCTGGTGCCTCAACTAGCACACCAAACTGGTTCTCTTTCATGACATTTAGACCCCTGATATTTGAATATAGGGCAATCAACTTTCTTTAATCTCAAGCAACAAAGATATAATTCCCAGCAAGTTAAGTAAGGTTTATATCTGGGAAATATATTGGATAGAGATGTAGAGATGGAGATGGAGATGATGGAGATGGAGATGGAGATGATGGAGATGGAGATGGAGATGAAGATAGACATAGACACCATCCCGTCCCACCCGATCTTGCAGAGAGGGCATGCTGCGGACCCCCTCTATGAGAGAATTCCATCTAGCGGGGTCTTGGAGGTGAGCCTTCTCTGCAGCAGCACCTGCCCTATGGAACATCCTTCCCCCAGAGATAAGACAGGCCCCATCACTCCTGGACTTCAGGAAAAAATTAAAAACTTGGCTCTGTGATCTTGCCTGGGGCAAGAAGGAAAATGGTCAAGCTTTGGGATGGCTGATTTCCTAGAGCCGCCTCAAATATTTTAAATATGTTTAACTTCACTGTAAGAACCACCTGCCACTTGGATTTTATTGTATTTATATTTTTATTGTTGTTTTTATTGTATTTTAATGATGTTGTGGTTGTGAACCACCCAGAGTCCCTCCTTGAGGAGGAGATGGGCGGTCATAGAAATTTAATAAATAAATAAATAAATAAATAAATAAATTAAATAGAGATGATTGATTTATATACCATACTTTCTCCAGAAAAACAAGGCAGCTTGCATGGAAATCTCCCTTTCTTTCCTTGTGAGATAGAACAGGCTGAGAGAGTATGATTGCTCTAAAGTCACCCATAGTGAGTTTCAATAGCGGAAAGTGGACTTGAACCTGGTTCTCCCCAGGCTTACTTCTATATCTTAACAATTATAGCCGGCCTACCTACAGACCATGGGTATCAGTCTACAATAATAGTAACTTGTACAATATATTATAAACATAAAACAAGAACCAGAGGTCAGCGCAAGCCAATAAATCATACATAATGTGCATATAATGTGCAGCCAAATCCCTTTGAAAATTAAATATATTGCAATCAACTGCTATTTTAAGATCGTTTTCACAAATACATTACCAAGCTAAGCATTCTACATTCTGTATCTGTGCATTTAATTTTTGTATCATTGCATTCATCCTGTTAGATTTCACTGTTATTTTCCATAACCTATCAGATTGTTTGAATTTTATTTCTCTCTTCTAGAATATTAGCTATTCCACACAATTTTCTGAACTCAGTAAATTTAATAAGCATTTCCTTCCCTGTCTCCAAATTACTCATTTGTTGTTGTTTATTCTTTCAGTTGCATCCAACTGTTTGTGTCTTCATGGACCAGCCCATGCCAGAGATTCCTGTTGGCCGTCACCAACCCCAGCTTCCCAACAGTCGAGTCCGTCACCTCCAGAATAACATCCATCCATCTTGCCCTTGGTCAGCCCCTCTTCCTTTTGCCTTCCACTTTCCCTAGCATCAGCATATTCTCCAGGGTATCCTGTCTTCTCATTATGTGACCAAAGTACCTCAGTTTTGCTTTTAATATCATTCCCTCAAGTGAGCAGTCTGGCTTTATTTCCTGGAGTATGGACTGGTTTGATCTTCTTGCTATCCAAGGCAATCTCAGAATTTTTCTCCAACACCACAGTTCGAAAGCATCTATCTTCCTTCACTCAGCCTTCCTTATGGTCCAGCTATCGCAGCCATAGGTTACTTTGGGGAATACCATTGCTTTGACTATGCGGACCGTTGTTGTCAGTGTGATGTCTCTGCTCTTAACTATTTTATCGAGGTTTGTCATTGCTCTCTTCCCAAGAAGTAGATGTTTTCTGATTTCCTGGCTGCAGTCAATGTCTGCAGCAATCTTTGCGCCTAGAAATACAAAGTCTGTCAGTGCCTCCACTTTTTCTCCCTCTATTTGCCAGTCATCAATCTAGCTCGTTGCCATAATCTTGGTTTTTTTGAGGTTTAACTGCAACCCAGCTTTTGCACTTTCTTCTTTCACCTTCGTCATAAGGCTCCTCAGCTCCTCCTTGCTTTCAGCCATCAAAGTGGTATCATTTGCATATATGAGATTGTTAATGTTTCTTCCAGAGATTTGAATAGGTAGGGTGAGAGTATACAACCCTGCCATACTCCTTTCCCAATCTTAAACCAGTCCGTCGTTCCGTGGTCTGTCCTTACCATTGCTACTTGGTAGTTATACAGATTCCTCAGGAGGCAGACAAGATGACTTGGTATTCCCATACCACCAAAAACTTGTCACAATTTGTTATGATCCACACAGTCAAAGGCTTTAGAATAGTCAATAAAACAGAGATAGATGTTCTTCTGAAACTCCCTGGCTTTTTCCATTATCCAGCAGATATTGGCAATTTGGTCTCTAGTTCCTCTGCCTTTTCTAAACCCAGCTTGTACATCTGGCAATTCTCGCTCCATGAATTGCTGGAGTCTACCTTGCAAGATCTTGAGCATTACTTTACTGGCATGTGAAATAAGTGCCACTGTTCGATAGTTTGAACATTCTTTAGTGTTTCCCTTTTTTGGTATGGGGATATAAGTCGATTTTTTCCAATCTGATGGCCATTCTTGTGTGTTCCAAATTTGCTGGCATATGGCATGCATCACCTTGACAGCATCATCTTGCAAGATTTTAAACTGTTCAGCTGGGATGCCATCATCTCCTGCTGCCTTGTTATTAGCAATGCTTCTTAAGGCCCATTCAACCTCACTCTTCAGGATGTCTGGCTCTAACTCACTGACCACACCGTCAAAGCTATCCCAAAAATTATTATCCTTCCTATACAGATCTTCCAAATATTCTTGCCACCTTTTCTTGATCTCTTCTGCTTCTGTTAGATCCTTGCCATCTTTGTTTTTGATCATACACATTTTTGCCTGGAATTTACCTGCAAAGTTTCTAATTTTCTGTAAGAGGTCTCTTGTCCTTCCTATTCTATTGTCTTCTTCCACTTTCGCACATTGCTCGTTTAAAAATAATTCCTTATCTCTTCTGGATAACCTCTGGAATTTTGCATTTAATTGGGCATATCTCCCCCTATCACTGTTGCCTTTTGCTTTCCTTCTTTCTTGGGCTACTTCCAGTTTCTCAGCATACAGCAATCTTGCCTTCTTGGTTTTCTTTTTCTTTGGGAAGTTTTTTATTGCTGCCTCCTGAACAATGTTGTGAACCTCTGTCCATAGTTCTTCCGGGACCCTATCTACTAAATCTAGTCCCTTAAATCTATTCTTCACCTCCACTGCATATTCATTAGGTATATTAGTGAGCTCATATCTAACTGATCTGTGGGTCTTCCCTATTCTCTTTAGTCTGATTCTAAACTGTGCAATAAGAAGTTCGTGATCTGAACTACAGTCAGCTCCAGGTCTTGTTTTTACCAACTGTATAGATGTCCGCCACCTTTGGCTACATAGGATGTAGTCAATCAGATTTTGGTGTCGACCATCTGGTGAAGTCCATGTATAAAGTTGTCTTTTAGGTTGTTGGAAGAGAGTGTTTGTTATGCACAGTGAATTGTCTTGGCAAAATTCTATCAGCCTATGTCCCACTTCATTTTGTTCTAGGCCATGCTTGCCTCTAATTCCAGGTGTCATTTGACTACCCACCTTAGCATTCCAGTCTCCTGTAATGAAAATAACATCTCTTTTTGGCGTATTATCCAGTATGTGCTGCAGATCCTCATAGAACTGATCTACTTCTGCTTCTTCAGCATCTGTGGTTGGGGCATATATTTGGATCACTGTGATGTTAAATGGCTTACCCTGAATTCGAATTGAGATCATTCTATTGTTTTTTGGATTGTATACAAGTACTGCTTTAGCCACTTTATTATTAATTATGAAGGCTACTCCATTTCTTCTGTGGTCCTCTTGTCCACAGTAGTAGATCTGGTGGTCATCTGATGTGAAGTGGCCCATTCCAGTCCATTTCAGTTCACTGACACCTAAAATGTCTATATTTAATCTTGACATCTCACCAATAACCACATCCAATTTGCCCTGGCTCATAGATCTTACATTCCAGGTTCCTATGGTGTGTTGATCTTTAGAACATCGGATTCATCGTTCACCACCAGTACCGTCGGCCGCTAGCCGTCCTTTCGGCTTTGAGCTAGCTACGTCATCACATCTGGGGCTAGTTGAACTTATCCTCTGTCCTTCCCCAGTAGCATTTTGACCATCTTCCGATGTGGGAGTCCCATCTTCCGATGGTATACCAACATACCTCTGGTTGTACTGATCCATTTAGTTTTTATGGCAAGAATACTGGGGTGGGTTGCCGTTACCATTCCCAGTGATCGTATTTAGTCTGACCTCTCTGCCATGACCTTCCCGTCTTGGGTGTCCCTTCACGGTTTAGCTCATGGAGTCATTGAGGTGCTCAAGCTCCAGCACCATGACAAGGTAACGATCTCCTTTGCTGTAGAAATTACTCATAAAAATTTTGAATATGCGGCCCAAAATTGAAAGTGGTGGTACCTGACCTGATACCACTTCCTTCAGTTTGATGAGAAATCATTCATGAACATTTTCTGTGTATGGTTTTTGAGATAGCTATGAATTGACTTAACCCACTGTTATACCATCCAACCCACATTTAACTTAGAATAATACTTTATGAAATATTTTCCATGATGTAGATACATTACTGCAACCATTCCTACAATCTACTAAGCAAGTTACCTGATTTAAGAAAGAAATGAGGTAATACTAGTCTGACACTTGTTCTTGAAAAATCCTTGCTGACTGGTGCAATTACCATACTTTTAAAAATATATTTACATTTTTCTTTTTTTTAATATATTTTATTGAGCTTTAAAATACATATTAAAAGTTAAAGCAGAAAATAAAGATAGAAATTCAAAGTAAGAAAAAAGTAAAGAAAAAGTGAAGTCAAGAAAATAATAAGCAAAGGAAATATAGAAAATAGATAGCCTCCAATCTATCTTTGGTCTTTAAATACAATAATTTGCTTTAAATGTTAGTCTTTCCTCCAATATACAAGAACTTTTCTTTGTCATATATGCTTCAATTTCTATAATCCAATCTTCTGATCTTCATGTAGGTTTCACCTTTCTTGCAATTCTCCAATTATCCATCCATGGTTTCCACTCCTTTGGATAATATCCATTTAAGTGTTCTTAGCTGTATCAGTTTAATGTTTTTTATTCACTCTTTCCATTTTTACATCTATATTTATATCCTTAATAACGTCCAATTAGTCTTAAATCATATGTATAACAAATAAAGGCCTTATTATAATTCTAATAAAATACAATATATTCTATTCATATATATCCATAAACATAACATTAATTTAATCATAATCTTATTTAAACTACAATTATACAATTATACCATCTTATATATTTACCTAATTAACTAATTTTGTGACTACATATTCCACTAATATATAACCTAACCACAATTCATAAAAAAGTAATCTATAACATCAACTTATTTATATCACTAATTTCTAAATCCCAACATATAATTATAAAGATATGTCATCCTGTAATAACATTAATTCTAATTCCAACTCATATCCTGTCCCAATGGTACATCTTCTCATACCTGCATCTCCATAAAAAAAAAGTAATCTATAACATCAACTTATTTGTATCACTAATTTCTAAATCCCATATCCTACAATTAAAATATCACATTTTTATATATCCATACAGTTTCTCATATCAACTTTACTCTATGTCCAATCCAAATCCATGTTTTCCTTAACCATGTATCCCACATTATGATAAATCTCATATTCAGGTTATGCCAAAATCACAGTATGCAATCCGTTTTGTTCTATATCTCATGTTCTTAATCTTTCCCAATATTTCACAATAACTATCTATTTGCATATTAAAGTCTTCCTGTCTGAACTGCCACAATGAGTTTGTACCCAAGTTGTAATATGTAACTTGTTTTGTTGACCATTTCATGTAGGATATCAAAATCTTCTTTTGAACCAATGTACTTAAATCCCCCTTTTCTTGTTTCTTCTATCTCAAAAAAATTCTCTTCCATTTCTAAATCTATCTTTTGTTCCTTTTGTTCCAAGTCTATCAATAAAAGTTCCAATGGTTTCTTAATTTCTGAAAGAGATTCACAAAATTCTTTTTTAAAATCTTGAAGTACTGTTAAAAAAGCCATTCTCTCTCACCACTCCTTCTTCTTTCAAGCTGCCAGCCGTTCTAGTCTAAACAACACTTTTCCCAGGGAGTGAGAAGTCAGCTGATCTGTTCAGATGGAAAATTACCAGCAGGATTTATCTATTAAATAAAAAAAATTTAAAGTAAAAGATACAAAGATCCAATAATCCCAAATAAAGAGAGAAAATAGTATTTCAAACAGTTTATAAAAAAGGGAAAGGATAAATATCAACCAGTAGAAAAAAAGGAAAATAAACAGATTCATCAATAGTTAGTCCAACAAAATATATTCAAAAAATATTTTAAAAATTAACTTATACTTCCAAGTGAGACAAAATCCACTCTAGGAAAATAGAAAGGTAAAAAGAAAAAAAATGCAGACGTTTCACTATGCTTCCAATATAAATCCATCATGTTTCCACCATGATTACAATAGCAAAGAAATCACAAAATTTGCCAACATTTATGTGCAATGTCCAGAGATAGATCTTAGATCATAAAACAATCTATTCTAATTTTTTTTTTTAAAAAAAAGTAAATCTAAAAGCTGGCTTTAGCTCTAACTTACTTCTTCCCTGTAAGAGCTTGTAGTGTACTCCAGTCGTTCTCACTTCCAGCCTCTCGCTCTCTCCACGGTGGAAAAACAACAGAAAGAGCGGGGGGAGGCAATTCCAATGACCCTGTGATCAATCTTCCGATTCTCCCCTGTCCAGGGAGACATTCCAGTGATCTTACCTTATCTATAGACCACTGCAAACAGGGAAAAGCTAGCCAAGTCTTCAGCGCTCTGAAGAACTCTGACTCATCGAGCTGCTAGTCTGGCTTGGAGTGATATTTACATTTTTCTTGTTGTTGTGCCTTCAAATCAGCATTGACTCCTGGAGACTGCCTGAACTAGTCCCTGCAGTTTTCTTGGTGAGGTTTTTCAGAAGTGGTTTTCCATTGCCTCCTTCGTAGGGCTGATAGAGAATGATTGGCCCAAGGTCACTCAGCTGGCTTTGTGCCTAAGGCGGGACTAGAACTCATGGTCTTCCAGTTTCTAGCCTGGTGCCTTAACCACTACACCAAACTGGTTCTCATAATGATGTTTATTAATCTGATTTAAACATTTCCTAGCTATTAATGTCACATTGACTGGTTATCCTTTTCTGATTTTTGAACAAAGGAATAATATCTGTTCTCCTGCACTCATCTAGCAGTCATGGTAGATTATACATAAATGTTCAACCAGACTATTAGCAAATTCCATGGTACACAGGGCCTGGAAACAAATCATTCCAAAGCTATTCCTTGACCATATTTATATTAATCTCAAGCTTCAATTTTGTCTCTTTATCCTGCTCATTACAATTGCCTGAAGGAAAACATACTATCTTGTTGGAGAAGACTGAACCAAAATAGGAGCTGGGTACTTCCACCTCTTTGTTATCTATTAACATTTTGCTGATTAAGCAGCTATCATTGGTTGTTTTTTATTCCTTTTATTTTGAACTTATCCAAATAAATCCTTTTGCTTGTTCTTTCATCCTTTGCCAGCTTCAGCTCATTTTATGCTTTAGATTTCTTTTTTAGGTTATCATTACAATTCTGGGCTTTATCTACCTCCTTTATGTGCCTTTTTTTTTTCCAGAACTTCACTAAACGTTTTCTGCAACAATATTGGCTTCTGTCTTCAATTGTTTTTCTTTGTTGGAGTTGATTGCAGTTGTCATTTTAGTAGTTCCTTTTTAGGAAACCTCACTTATCTTGAGCCCCTATTCCTGTCAGCTGTGATCTATATAACATTTATAAATTTATACAATTATTTTTTACTGAAGTCTAAAATACATATTTGATTACACATAACTTTAGTTTTCTTAAAATCAAGAACTCCAGCCTCAGATGGAAATTTTCCAGAAGAGTTCAGGTTATTCCCACTTCATCAGTTAAGTTCTCCCTATTGCTTAGTATCAAATCAAGGACAAGCAATCATCTGTGTAAGGGCTGAAGTAGTAAGGTGAGAACCAACTATCTCAGGCAAAGATAAAACAGAATCTTCAGCTTTCCTTTATGGCCTTGAAGAGAGCCACAAAATACCTGTTGACTCAGAATTCTAAGGGGAAAAAGTCTAGGATTTAATCCTTGGAGGGGAGAAAGAGAAAGAGAAAGAGAAAGAGAAAGAGAAAGAGAAAGAGAAAGAGAAAGAGAAAGAGAAAGAGAAAGAGAGAGAGATGCCTTAGTTATTTTGAATAGGCAGATATGCAATAGGCAGATATGCTGTTTGTATCACAACTTCTTTCTCTAAAATAAAACTACTTACCAGTCACTGTCAGTTTGTGAAGTTTCTCTTTTTAGCTAGCTACTGAAGATAAGACAGATTTCTGTAAACAAATACAAACAGCTGGGATTTATTATTTTTCTAGGAGAGACGTTTAACAGCAAGACAAGAAATTTCCTTGAAAGGACATTGCCAGTTTTTCTGCCAACAAATGTTGGGGAAATTAAAGTCCTTCATCAGTACTCTTCCTCTACTCTTTGAAAAATCTACGATGTGTTTCTGAAAAGCATAATCCACATAATCTCCTTCATTAGGTTTGTGATAGTAGACATAACAACAGTATTGGTATCACTGAATTCATTTATTTGGATTTCTGAGCAGCTGTGTGTATACCTTTTCCTTTTTATCTCTTCTGTCTTTTTCAGCAAATTGTATCCTTTGATTGTTAGGAATCAGTTGGTACTAAGAGTTCAAACTCATCATGTAAAAAAGGCTATGGCATTAATATAAGCCAATTTTTCCCTGTCCCCCCCCCCCAATTTTTCAATGGGTGGTTTCATAGTACCTGAATGATACTTATTTCATGTTTTTTGTTTCCAACTCCCCAAAGCATTGCAGGTCATGACTGCATAATCATGTCTCAATTTCATTTCACTTTGTTAAACCACCATAAATAGAAAGATTTTATTTCTTCTGAAGCATTCCATTCTGAAGCATTCAGGTTAGCTGAATACTCACTGTTCCTTTAAAGGGGGAAAAATTCTTAGGAATCTCTCCTTTAAACTCCCTTGCTGACCTCCATTGTCAGACTCCTGTTGTATCTCTCTATTTGAACCCTTCTAAGACTCCCAGTGGAGAGACAGTGGAGGACAGGAAGGCCTGGCGTGCTATGGTCCATGAGGTCACGAAGAGTCGGACACGACTAAACGACCGAACAACAAGACTACCATGCAGCTGAACATTCAGTCCTTCAGAACACTTAGCTGTCTGGTAATTCTGTTGACTTCTGCTGCCAAATTCCTATTTGGTCTCCCTGTTAATTCTCTTAGTAAGCTCATTCCCTCCATATTGACTGTCTTACATCCTTCCCACAATTTTTGGAACAGCCTTTGCTTGCTCACGTCGAAGAAGTTACTGAACATCTACAGTGAACAATCAGCAACTTTCAAGACACACAGCAGTTGCAATCAGAAGCTATTCAGGAGATCACCTTTTACCTCAGCATTTCCACAGAACAGACAGCTGTCTGGTTATTTCCTTCTCTTCCATATTTCTTCTTTCCATTGAAGTCTACTACCAGACTTCTTATAATCTCTTCCTGTCCACTTGTTCAATATATCCCTTGATATATAATAATTAAAAAATCAATTCCAAAATAAGGTTTAGTTTATTAATTTTATAGAAGTACATTGTCTAAACCAGGGCTTTCCAAAGTGCCGCCGCTGGCGACACACCCGATGGCGGCGGCGGCAGCGGCGACACGCGCGCGCACGGCGGTGGCGCGGGGGGTGTGCGGCGGCGCGCGCGCGCACGGTGGCGGCGCGGGGGGGCGTGCGGCGGCGCGGGGGCGTGCGGCGGCGCGGGGGCGTGCGGCGGCGCGGGGGCGTGCGGCGGCACGGGGGCGTGCGGCGGCGCGCGTGTGCATGGCAGCCGCCATGCACGCGCGCGCCGCCGCTTCCGGGTGGTGTGGCGACACACCACGCTGTGTGTGGCGACACACCTTTGTGTCGCGACACACAGTTTGGAAAGCTCTGGTCTAAACATTTGCATATATAGTTTCTATTAAATAAATTTTTAACAAAGTATAAGCCATGAGAGAAAATAAAGAGAATAAAGAAACATAGAGAATAGTGAGAAAATAGAAATAGAAATGAAAAATCAATCAATCAATCAATCCTTCCCTGAATTGCTTCACTTGCAAAAGACCTCAACCCAGGATCTATACACATTTCATTTCAATAACTAAAATGAACCCGTAGGTTGCCAAGTACACATGGATAGACAACTCCCCAAACATTCAGTATAACAGTGAAAACAATTTTTCAGTATTAGTATGTGCCCTAAGAAGCGTGATTCCCTTTTCTTTGGAGAAAATTCCAAATTTCAAAATTCTAATAGCACAATATATATTATCTGTTTACGGCAAGGCCCTTACCTTCTATCCTAATTTTCAAATATATCATTAGTAAAATATAAATGGAGGAAGGAGGGATTGAAAAGTTTCAGTTTTAGCCTTTGGTTTAATTTTCATAATAGTGAAAAGTAAAATCTAAATGTTATTCCTCAATGATTTTTTTTCACCTGTAGCATTTTGGGGAATTAAATGGTCAGTTCACATGGAAAAATGACTCACAACCTCTATCTATGTCTGGAGAAAGTCTGAAGTGAAGATGTAACTGACTTCAGATGAAAACAGAAATAATCTTCTACATAATTAGGAACTCTTTATAGGAGTTTGTGAAGGTAGATTATAAGTATTTTGGGCCAAATTATGTTATAGACTTGTACATGATTCAGAATCCTGGTTATTCATAGTTCCCAACTTTGTGGAGGACTGTAATGCTGTGTTTTTTTCAAAACTCTTTTTTAATTTTTCCATTTCACTTTATCAAAGTCTAGTATAAAAGCAAGGGCTTGGTATACACTTTTCTGTGTCTTTCCACATTGAGCTGTGAAATACCTGAGGAAAAAACTTGATGTTGAATCAGATCTTTGTTAAATCTAAGTCACTATTATCTATAATGTCTGGCAAAGGTTTTATGCATTACAAGTTCCTAATAGGAGTATATAAAGTCCACTTAGTCTGATTTAGAGGCCCAGTCTATAGTAATGGGAATGACCTGATTTGGTCTGGGTCACATTCTCATTGCTCCACTGAGAAATATATGTAATGCCTGGATTCAGAAGGAAAATCAGAAAAAATAGAACTCCATTCTGTCATATTCTGGCAAATATGAATAGTAGTAAATTTATTTTTTAATCAGAAAACTGTTCTTTTACTCAAGACAGCTATGTGAAGGAAAAGGAAAATCTAAACATCATAAATTTCTGAAATTGTGCTTTCAGTATGCTTCAGTTTCCTGCTATATCATGAAATTATTCAGAATTATATGTTAAAGTAGGAAGCTTTCAGTAGATCTGACTTTTACTGAATACAAATTTTAAACACTTTTATTTTTTGTGTAACTAAGGTGACAAACTTTCTTCACTGAATTGTTTTTGCTTGTTCTCTGCTAAGAAAAGTTTTAAAAATATACACTTGAAACATTTATTTTGTATTCTCTCCATGGGAACACACATTTTCCTTTTTCTTTGATATCATACCTTTTTTGCATAATTCCTTTGATATTGCTCTTGCCAACCTAGCAATTCAAAAGCATGCAAATGCAAGTAGATGAATAGGTACCACTTCGGTGGGTAGGTAAGAGCGTTCCATGTGTGTCATGCCGGCCACATGATTGTGGAAGCATCTTCGGACAACGCTGGCTCTTTGGCTAACAAACGGAGATGAGCACTGGCCCCTAGAGTCAGACATGACTGTGATGGGGAAACCTTTACCTTTTTTTAAATATTGAATACAAGCACCCAATTACTTTATCTTTAATAATTAAAGCAATGGAAAATATATCTATATATCTGCAAACAAACCATTAAGCAAGAAGAGGTTCAAGTACAATTAATTCTAATGCTTTGTAAAATAGATTATACTGGCTGCTTTAATAAGGCTTTTATAAAGGCATAAACACACACACACACACACACACACACACACACACACAGGATGGGGGTAATGCATCGATTCTGGCCTTCCTTGATCTCTCAGTGGCCTTTGATACCATTGATCGTGGTATCCTTCTAAGGCAATTCAGGGGATTAAGATGGGATGCATTCTATTGTGGTAGTTCTCCTCCTTCCTTAAGTGTCAGGTGTGGAGAGAGAGGTTGATCCAGAAGTCTCTGCTTTTATTCAACATCTGCATGAAGCTGCTGGGGAAAGTCATCTGTACCAATTGAAGAGAATATTTGTAGCTCAGAGTTGAACTGTGGAGTCCTTGGTGCTCTCTGAGCCTTGTTGTTTTCTTGCAGACATTTCATTGCCAGGCTAGGCAACATCTTCAGTGCGAAAAGGGAGTGGGATTTGCTCTCTGTTTATATACCATGGCTTGTCCTGCTTGTGTTGGTGGGGGTGTTGTTCTCTCCTTGGAACTCTCTCCAAGGAGAACATCACCAATGTTAACCAATGTGTGGCTTACTGAAAGTTGAAGGGAAGGCTTCCATGTTAATTTGTCTTCAATTTCTAATTCAGTTTGGAGTTAATGAATCCTCCCTGTTGCCCCATTTTAACAGTGTTCAGGATGGTCCTTATATAAGACACTTAATTTATTTAGAATCCAAAGCTACTATTCAATTCACAGTTTTTCACATGTAAAAATGGCTGTCATCATGAAAGGTGAAATTCATGTCCCATGTGGAAAGAAGAAACGAGAGCTAGGATAAAACTATGGACAAATTGCTTAACTCATAGACATCATAGACAAGTCAGAGAAGAGTCGGTTCCCTTACCCCTTTCCTTGACGCGCGGTTTAATGAAATAATGTATAATGTATAATGTATAATGATGTATAAGATGTATGTAAGCCGCCTAGAGTCCTCCGTTAGGGAGGGGATAGGCGGGGTACAAATACAATAATAAATAAAATAAATAAAATAAATCTTGATTTTGTCATAAAACTCAAAACTAATGTTATTCAGTTGATAAATTTCAGTTATTTGGTCCTTCTATATGGAAAGAATATTTTCAATTCCAGGGTTTGCTTTCTTTGGAAATTATATTAGAGGAGATTTGTTGAAATCCACAGATGAAATTCCTTGAACTTCAAAAATATTTGTTGACTCATTGGTAAGTTTGTTTGTTTGTTTGTTTGTTTATTTATTTATTAGGTTTATCACCGCCCATCTCCCCCGAGGGGGACTCTGGGCGGTTTACAACAGAGTATAATTCATTAAAATACAATTATAAATAGACTAAAATACATCTTAATTAACAATTTATAAATATAATAAACATAGTAAAATCCAAATGGCAGAATCTTCTTAAGTCCATGGGAAGGGCACTCCATGGCCACCCTAAGGCAGTAGCCATCCCCAAGAGCGTACTTTCTCCATCCCGCCCCAAGCATATTGACACAACAAGATTTTAAGTTCCTGACAAGTTTGCTAATAATATGTACTGAGCATTTTAAATACAATGCAATCACTTGTTCAAACTTTGCTTAAAGGCAAAGTTAAATTACCAACTTTACAGTTCTATGACCATCTTCATAAAGTTCAAACTAAGAAACATTAAAAGAATTATGTCACATCATTTTCTATACTACTGACATGTATCTTGTCAACTGAAAAGTATCTACATTTCCTCTTTCTATAAATAATAATCTTATCTTTGCACAATGAAATATCAAAGAAAATAACATAACATTTCTGAAAGGTTTATTTTTCTTTAATACAAGCAGTAGCTGACAAATTCTGCCAAATCCTTCCTTGGACTCAGCATCCTGGTGTGTGTATGTGCAATGGGGTGATGAAAGTTGGGACCTGGATCTAATGAATACTGAAAAACTACAATTTATTTATTTATTTATTTATTTATTTGTTTGTTTATCAAATTTATAGCCTGTCACAATTGTACTCAACTATCAGAGGAGGTTTCCCTCTGGAAAGTCTGAATGACTCCAATTATCTTTCATGGGCATATAAAATGGAAATGTTCCTACGACGTGAAGAAATTTGGAAAGCAGTGAGTAATCCATCGGTTAATTTGGATCAGGATGAGGATATTGTGAAGGATGAGAGAGCATTGTCAAGCATAATTTTATGTTTGGAAGAAAGTCAGTTGAATTATGTATGAGGAAAACAGTTAGCTAAAGAGTGCTGGGATGCTTTAAGAGATGTATATCTAAGAAGCACACCTCTATGTAAAGTCATGTTAACAAGGAAGCTGTATCGTGCTCATTTGTGTGAGGGAGACAGAGTTTCTGAGCATTTGCAATACATGACGGAGCTTTTCCTGGTGTTAGCACAACGAAGGATGCAATTCACGGAAGCACATAAGGTTTATGTTATTCTCAGTTCACTTAATGAAACGTGGGATAATTTAGCAACCAGTTTCGGGTCATTATCTGAAAGAGATTTGACTGTAAATTATCTAACTGGTCGGCTTCTGGAAGAAGAGCAAAGAAGAAAATCTTATAGCAAGAGCACTGTAGATAAGCTGATGCAGAGAAGCTCTGTGGGGGCGGATTTTTCCTGTACTGATAAGAAGGTTTTGACTGTGAAACGGTGTTTTCGCTGTGGCTCAAAGTTGCACCTTCAACGGGACTGTGATAAAAGAAGTAAGTCAAAAGTCAAGCCGAAGATTGCTAAGCAACAGAGTGGTGTCCAGCTGTCGGTGATAAATTCTACTGGAAGGAATTTAAAGGAGACATGGCTTCTGGACAGTGGAGCAAGCGAACATATTGCCAATGACAGGAAGATGTTTAAAGGTTTTAAGCAGGCTGAACGGGATCATGTTAGCCTGGCAAATGGAACCTGTGCATCTGTTATTGGGCAGGGGTTTGTATTTGTACCTAGTTTGAATGTTGAATTAACTATGTTATGTGTACCAGACCTGGAATATAATATCCTGAGTGTTTCTCAATTAGATAAGAAGGGATATGAAGTAACGTTTGTTAAGGGTGAATGTATTATTATGCAAAATAATAATGTCTGTGATAAGGGTGTATTGCAGAACAATTTATATGAGCTGAAACCCAGGACAGATGATGACGTAACCCATGATGTAGCAATGATCAACAAAACATACCATAATTCATGTGAACATTTGTGGCACAGAAGGTTGGGGCATCCAAGTTTCAAAGTGCTTGTAAAGATGTCTGAAGCAAGTACTGGAATGGATTTGAAACCTTGCCAAGCTTATCTGGATTGCACGGCATGTAAGATGTCTAAGTCAAAGGTGTATCCTGTAAGCAAACTAAGTGATAGAAAATCACATAAATGTTTTGAATTAGTACATGCTGACCTAATTGGCCCATTACCAGCCACATTAGGTGGTGGTAAGTATGTATTAGTAATTGTTGATGATTTCACTCGTTTTGGATTCTGTTATTTGTTGAAAGCTAAGAGCCAGACATTTGATAAGTTCAGGAATTGGGTGCAGTTTGTAGAACGTAGGTATAACACAAAGGTGTGTAGTTTGCAGACTGATCGGGGTACTGAGTTTATGAATGGCAGTTTTCAGCAATGGCTCAGTACGAGGGGCATTGCGCACAGAAGAACCAATCTGCATAGTTCAGCGGAGAATGGCGTGGCGGAACGAAGGAATTTAGCATTACAGACAGTAAAGGATTCACTGTTAGCTGACTCAGGGTTATCTAGAGGATACTGGGTAGAAGCTATACTGACTGCTAATTATTTAATTAACAGGTTGTGGAGTGTGTCAGTGAATCAAACACCATATTATATTTTGTATGGCAAGAAGCCATCATTATCACATTTGACAGTTTTTGGTTGCTCAGCCTGGGTTCACGTGCATAAGGAAGTACGTAGGAAGGGTCAGGCTAAAGCACAGAAAATGATTTTTGTGGGGTATGAGCCAGTAACCAAGGGATATAGGTTTACTGATGGCCGTAGACTTGTTATTTCACAATCAGCGAGTTTCAGTGAGCATAGCAATTGGCAGAAGTTACACGGAGGGAGTCAGGTTTTTATTCCTAGTCAGGGACAGATCGAGCTATCAGAGCGATGAGTGTCCAGAGATGTAATTAAGGATGAAGAAGAATTAACTCCTAGTGTGCCAATGGATCAGGAGACCACTGTATTGCGCAGATCTGAAAGAGTTAACAAGGGCATACCTCCGCAGTGTTACAAACCAGGTGATGTTAAATTGTGTTTTGTTAATTATGAACCATGTAGCTATTCAGAGGTAATGGAGTTGCCACCATGGGAGCAGAATAAGTGGAAAGCTGCTATGGATGTGGAAATGAATGCCATTAATTCCCATAAGGTGTTTAAATCTACCAGGCTGCCTGAGGGGCAGAGAGCAGTAGATTGTAAATGGGGTAGGAAATTTATATGGCAGAAGCTCCAGGTTATGAATCTAAAGAGGCAGGAAGAGTGTACAAATTGCAGAAGGCTTTGTATGGACTCAGACAATCAGCACGTTGCTGGAACCTGCGTTTAGATGCAGCATTGCAAAGAATGGGTTTTAAGTGTAGTAAGGCTGACCCATGTCTGTATACTAAGCAATGTAATGATGAACAGGTGTTGCTATTGATCTTTGTAGACGGTTTATGTTTTATAGCAAAGGATCAAAGGAGGGTAAATGAATTTACTGAACAACTCAAGCAACAGTTTGATTTAAAAGATCTGGGAGAGATTAGAAATTACCTAGGTGTAGGTATTCAGAAGGTTGATGGGGGTTACGTTCTAGAGCAGCAGAAGAAAATTTAACAGCTGCTAAGAGACAATGATATGGAACATTGCAAGGAGGTTCCTACCCCGATGACAACTGATTTTGTTAAGGCAGAAGCTGGAGACGAAGACCAAACATCATGTAATCAAGAACAATATCAGTCTATAATTGGTAGTTTGTTATACCTAGCACAATGGTCACATCCCGATATCGGGAATGCGGTGAATGTACTGAGTAGGTATGTTGTACAACCTACCCAGAGACATTGGAAAGGTATTAAACGTTTGTTTAGATATCTTAAAGGGACTATTAATAAATGTTTATTAATTAAGCCTTGTAAACCATTGAATATTAAGTGCTATGTAGATAGTGATTGGGGAAATGATGTACATGATAGGAAATCAATATCAGGATTGATAATTATGTTTGGTGACACCTTGGTGGGGTGGAGGTATCGGAAACAGAGTTCTGTCGCCGTATCTACTGCAGAGGCAGAGTACGCTGCACTATCTGACCTATGTTCAGAACTCATATGGTATAGGCAATTGTTAAGGGATGTTAATGTAACAATTGAGGAACCTATAATTGTATATGAAGACAGTGAAGCGTGTATACAGATGGCAAAGAATGATAAAATCAGAGGAAGAAGCAAACATGTAGATATTAAGTATCAAAATGTTAGGAATGCTGTAAGGAATCTCTGATTGAATTAAAATATTGTCCATCTGAGAATAATGTTGCAGATGTAATGACCAAACCTCTATGTATAGAGAGACATAGGATGTGTGTATCCAATATGTGTATGTCTTCTATATTGTGTAATTGAAATGTAGTGTCTATTGTAAATTGGAGGGGTGTTGGGGTTTATAAAATACCCAGAATTTACAAGTAGATTAATTATACAGGAGAGGCTAGTGGTATATAGGTGAGAGTTGATATTTTCTGCAAGTCATCCAATTAGCAGCCATTGTAGAAGGTATGATGTGACTCATATTACAGGTGCTGTAGGTTAGCTGGGTGTGGCAGATAATTTGTTTGACCTATAATGTGATTGGTCAGTTTATGTATATAAGCAGAGGATATCTGGTGTTCTTTCTCTTCTTGTTACTTCATCTCATCTGTATCTGTGTTGGACGTTACTGGACTGTATTTTGGAATACGTATGTATATAGAGTAAATAGACTATTTTATCTAATCTCTGCTTGAGTGTCTATTTACTGCATAGAACGTATACCTCTGCTGTCTTGGAGAAGCACTGGCCGCCCCAGCATTGCGTGCTCTGACACAAAAGCTTTAAAAATTGATAATGTCATGCAAATTGTCATCAAAGCAGTAAATTTCATAAGGGCCAAGGGACTGAATCATCACCAATTCCAGGAGTTCCTTAGAAGTATGGATGCTGATTATGGGGACATCATTTACTTTTCTGAAGTAAGGTGGCTAAGTCAGGGTAAAATGCTGAAAAGATTTTATGATTTGCGAAATGAAATCACGTTGTTTATGGAATCAAAAAGAAAATTTGTGCCAACACTTGAAGATGAAAAATGGCTCACAGATTTAGCATTTTTTGTGGATTTGACCACTCATTT
Organism: Charina bottae; assembly: GCA_023362775.1. NCBI lineage: Eukaryota > Metazoa > Chordata > Lepidosauria > Squamata > Charinaidae > Charina > Charina bottae. The sequence continues at coordinate 20,788,159 of JALMGJ010000005.1, read as the reverse complement.
AAATGAGTTAAACATGCGTCTTCAAGGTGAAAACCAACTTATCACTGCAATGTTTGAAACCATAACAGCGTTTGAAATGAAACTTAAAGTATGGCAAGCTCAAGTTATGGAAAATAATTTTATACATTTTAATACGTTGGCTAAACACAGTCCTGTGAACAGCGAGAAATATGCAGCCTTGCTTTTCGGTTTGATACAGGAATTTGAGAACAGGTTTCAAGATTTCCGGGAAAATCAATATTTTGGTACATTTTTGACTCTATTTTCAGTTGACATAACTACATTACCTCCAAATTTTCAAATGGAATGCATAGAGTTGCAATCAGACATTCAACTCAAAGAAAAAATTGACCATGTCTCTCTACTGGACTTTTATAAGACCTATCTTCCCAGAGAAAAATATCCCTCGCTTCACAATCACACCTTATTCATGACATCGCTTTTGGCAGCACGTACATTTGTGAGCAACTATTTTCAAGGATGAAGCACACGAAGCGTAAAATTAGAATTAAAATTTCTGACGAGCACCTTGAGAACTCAATGAGAATTGCAACCACTTTCATCGAACCAGACATTGATGCATTAGTTTCACAAAAACAAGGTCAAATATCCCACTAGTTTTATGTTGCCCTCTTTTTTTAAATTAATAATAAGTTTTATTACTTATATACATTAACACATATATTTTATGTGTGGCTCAAGAAAATTCCTCTTCACTCAATGTGGCCCAGGGAAGCCAAAAGGTTGGACACCCATGCTTTAGTGGCATTAAACTTGAATTTGTTTGTTTATTGTAATGGACACTAGGTTAATAAAAATGATGATGATGATGATGTATTAAATTTATATGCTGCCCAACTCCCAGTGATGAACACACTTCTTCTTCCACTGCTCCACACATGTGCATACAGCTTGGGCACCCACTCGGCACCCAAGCTACCCAAACCCAGCTTGTGGTGCCTATTGAATATCACACACCAGTAATCTCTGTGGCATCAAGGAGCTGAGTCTTTGCTTTCAGTTTCTCTTGCCTGGAGTGATAAATTGTTTGGTGGTTAGAGACCACACAACATTTTGCTGAGAAGTGATTCTGGGTATGGGGCAATGATGTGAAGTAGGCACAGCTATGTCACATATGTAGGTTGGGTGAGGGCTTTCGATTTTGTTTTCCTGGGATTTGGATTAGGTTTTGTGGAAGTATATTCTTATTTCAAAGTATAAATAAAAGGCTCAAGGGCACCAGTCAACCCGAAGGCTGCAGGTTGTTTACAAGATTGTAACTGACTAGATCCTAATTGTAAGGAAGGAAACTTTTTGAAGGGATATGTAGGAGTCTGCAATGTACAAAGCCAGTCTTTTGCAACCTGGTTCCCTCTAGCCAAGTTTGAATACAGTCATGACTCCAGTCCTATGCTGAGGAAGACAGTGTCTTGGGACTAAGATATAGTAGAATGGGCCAGAATTATCTACTAATACAATATTTGAGAAGAAGAATAACCATGATATATTAATATTTACTTATATGCATATTTTATTAAATATTTACATTGCTAACAATTATAGTCTCACAGAGATTTTTAATAACGTAAGGTAGAATTAATAAATATTAAAAAAATAGCAAAAAATAACTTCAAACCTTTAACATCAAAATCCTCATTCTAAATATACATTGGATGATATCTTCTTGTGGGCCAGGTTAAAATATGGCAAAACTAGTAAAACCATGGAAGCAATTTGGCAGAGAAGGTTAAAATCCATGGAAATTGTTAAACAAGTTACTATGACAGTCACTTTTATGTTGAGGACTTATGATGAAGGATGTGAGTTTCCAAGTGTCCACGCCTTTTTGATCAGGGGCTAGGGCAATTGATTCCTTTAGATCTAGAGATAATAGCACGCCAGTGGATAAAGAAACTTAAAGCTTTATTATAAACAGACAAAGTTAAACACAGTCTAAACACAGTTTACACAGCATAACAAGCATAGCATACAGAAGGGAATACATACATACATACCAAGCAAGCAAGGTGATACCTAATCTCCTATAGGCTGCCAGGAGCCCTCTAATAAGGACAGCGGAGATACCCCAAGGTGGCAATTTTCATAGCACCCAGCACTCAGGCCTGTGTGGACTCCCAAACTCCAAAGGCAGTCCTAAGGTTTTTATCAAAGCCTGGCTCCCAAACCCCGTGACCTAGTTTCCATGGTACTGAAGCTGCATGGCCTGACCTTGACTGGGATTCTTACTGGGGCCTAGCACCTGACCATGACATCATTCCAATAGCATGGGAAACCATCAGATAAGCAAGTGCTTAAGCATAAACAATTTCTTATCATCCCCCCCCCCCATTCCAAGCCGCTAAAGGAGTGGCTGGAGGAGTGAACCTATGTTTAAACTTAACAAGCTGGGGATTTTCTCTCCCCCCACTTCCCACAAAGATATGTTCTAGAGGGCTGCCGGAGGAGTGAGCATATGCTTCTTCATTCCCCCCCCCCATCATGCCAAACAGCAACAAAAACAAGCCAATTAAACATCAGTATAACTCAAAATAAACTCTAATCTCCTAGGTGTGGGGAAGGAAAATCAAAACATGCCACCTAACTCCTCGAAATACAAAGGTCTTCCGCAGGTTGCCATTACAGGATGTCTCCAGAGAACATTTCTAAAATGCTACTGTAAACCTCTTGGCCAAAATCCCATTTTATACTACAAATGGTACAGATAATAATGAGAGCCAATGCAGTGGAATTGAAATGGTTGGACTATAGCTGGAGAAACCCAAGTTCAAATCGACCTTCATCCATGAAATTTACTGGGGAATTTTGGGGCTAATTAATCTCTTTCAGCTCAACTATCCAATGAAGAGAGATCCCCATGTAAGCCACTTCGATCTCCTGAAGAAAAGGCAGATTATAGATCTAATAAATGCATACATTCCATTGGTAAATAAACATGATCATTAATGTATAGATAAAGAACAGGCATTTCTTTATAGGGCCATCCCCAGCTCTTGCCAACCTAGCAATTCGAAAGCATGCAAATGCAAGTAGATTAATAGGTACCACTTCAGTGGGTAGGTAACAGCGTTCTGCATGCGTCATGCCGGCCACATGACCGTGGAAGCATCTTCGGACAACGCTGGCTCTTCGGCTAACAAACGGAGATGAGCACCGGCCCCTAGAGTCGGACACGACTGCACAAATGTCCGGGGGGAACCTTTACCTTTTTAAAGAACACAACGTTTGCATTCACAGTGTGCCATATTCAGCCCTAGGCATCTCTTGACTACTATTGTTTGGAAAGCTACTTCAAACCAGGGTTGAGCACTTTTTCCTACAATTTTTTTTCATCATTTACAGAAATTTGAGTTGTTCTTACTATAGAAAATGAACTGTGGTAACAAACTTGTATCTGTGTGATTTCAAATCATTGCACTCCCTGGAATACCACTCATTTATTCAGGGGTTTGTCATTTCTGCTAAAGATGAGCTTCATAGCTGGACTTCCAAATTAACACTTCAGTAAAGCTATCACACACACTGGGGTACTCAACAGGAGTTCCAAACAACATAATGCACTGCTTACTGCCTCAGAAAGATACTCTTGTTATAATTAATTATGTCCTGCATGGTGTAAAGATGTATTTCATTCTCTCTGTGTATAATGCAGTGAAATGAACCAGATGCTAAGGACAGACACAAGTTTTAAAGGCTTTATATTAAGGTCCTGATATGATCTATACTGTCATTACTGTGATATTCATTTTCATCTAAGAAATATAATGGCATATTGCTATGTAACATTACTCATTCAAATCTAAATATTTGATGCAGCATTTCACAGCTTTGTTTTAAACATCCATGTTGAATTGTCCAAGTAGGGGCTTCAACATTTAAACCTTACAAAGCAAAGTAATTCAAAGGAGACATCAGCTAAATACTGTTTTTGTGATAGGAGCTACATCAATTATAAGTGTTCTAACTTAATAGGAAGCATTTACCTAATATCTGTGGGTTTATACTATTGCTAGTTGTTTTTAAATATTTATACTTTGTGAAAATTATAAGTATACATTTAAGATTTTATAAGTATGTTTATAACTTTTAAACTCTACTTGTTTATTTGTATATAACAGTGAAAAGCAGCCTGATACCATTGGTACAAAAAATGGTTTCAGACACTTTCCTTCACAGTATAGGCTTGTAAACTCACTTGAATTAAAATAAATAAATAAAATTAAAATAAATATTTAAGAAGCTTGCTTACAGAATAGATAAGAGTGGGTAAATTAGAATTGTGGATAAATATATGAAAATAACACATTTCTATGGGGACTAAATTTTTACTGTATCCAACAGTGGAGAAGTAATCCTTTAAAAATGGGCAAATAGGGCAATCTTCTCCTTCTTCTTCCTCTTTCTTCTTTTCTCAATAAAAACTGAACTTGGTTCTGTAAAGAGTCCAACGAGTACATGAACATAAAGTTGTTAATTCTCCATCTGGCTATTGGAAGAATGAATGATATGACCTGTTTGTTACATTTCCAACCATTTTTAGCAAATAAATCATCAATTTTAGCAATCAGTACTGAAGAAATATACCACTGGTAAAATATCTTATACATTTCCCCTAAGTATGATACTCATTGTAAATTTAGTATTTTTCTTCCATTGAGATTACCATTGTTGCATATCTATTATTCTGTCTAAATTCAGCATAAATTTAATCCTATAGATTTTAACCTGTTCAGTTTCTGAGTCATGTTTCACTAATAACTTCTAAATAAGGCTTGGCAAATGGACCATTTTTGGGGTATAAGGTATTCAGAGTCAGTTAAATCTGAAACCTTGTTTTTATATTTCCTTTAGAACTATATTGCTTATTTGAAGATATTTGAATTGGTCGGGTAGTTCTGACCATTCTGAAGAATCTCAAAATATTTCATCTTTGTCTTGTTCAAAGTCCCCCCTTCAAGAATAATTTTTAATGACATATTGATACAGTTCAGGAGGAGAGTAACACAACTGCATGGTTCAACAAAGTGAATCTGGTTTAGTTTTCCACATTTGTACTGAAAATGGCTTCACTGGATTGGGATTTTGTGAATAATGTCCAGTATTTGGTTGTTACTGCCATCTTAGCTATACTGATGAAATTTTTGGAGATGGAATTCTCTGTTCACCAGACTCATGCTGCCGTACTAAAAGGAGGGAAAATAGTCCTTTGCAGACATATTATGCACAGGCTACCTGAGATAGAAGTGAAATATAGGGACCTATTTTAAATGGTTCAAAGATGTGTTTGGTCTGTCTCACAACAGGTGGCTATCAAATGTATCCATCTTGCTTGACCCACTCCACATTCAACCTAGGGATTAGAAAAATGATCTTCTTTGGACTTAACAAGATGGATAACTTCCAATGTTTGCCAAGAATGGACTTAGGTACAGCAGGTGAACTATGCTGTCTTTTCAGATTTCTTCTTGCCATAACTCAGTCATGAGTTTTTGATTTATAGACACTGAGATCATTCTCTTCAATTTACCATGAAGCTGTCCATTTTGATTTGAATACACTCAATTGGGCGATGATTTCAGCCTGGGGCTTCAATATCTTTAAAACAATTTTTAATCTTGTTACCTGAAATGAATCATATTGCTACTGGAACAACAGAAGACCTCTTGAGGGCCATCCTATCATCAGTTCTGCATTCCACTTTTTGCACACAGCACTGCAGCCACCTTTAAAGGGAATTGCCTGGTATCATGCTTTAGTCATGTTTAAATAAGTCCATATTTTATATACAAAATGCAAGTGACTACATTTTAATAATCCTTAGGACTTTTGATGGATTGCTATATACACAGTGCCCTCCTGTTGAAATAATACTCCTACTTACTGATATTTCTGATACATATTTTTCTATGAAGTAATCTGAATTTGTTCAGTGTGATGAAATATGCTTTTATGTTAACACTCTGGTTCCTGAAAGAAGCAAGCAGTTCCTGAAAATCCATGGACGCTCATGATTAACATAATGTAAGAGTACCCATATCTATGTTAGTTCAATATGATATAGTTGATATAGTTTTGATTTTAACAGTTATAAAAACTTACATTACCAAAACAACAAACAAACAAATTTTGCTAGCTTCTTTTTTCCAGTAAGCTCTGGAAGACCTTTTATCTCAATTTAACATTATTCTATACCTAATAAGACCCTATTTGAAAATCTGAAAATTCTTCACTCCTGTTTTCAAAATGAGCCATATTATTCCACAACTGTCCCCCCACATTTTAAAACCAACACACCTGGTTATTTGTTCTTGAAACTGGACAGCCTGCAGTTACTTTGTATATCTTTGTTCAGCATCAGTTGGATTTTATTTTTTTCGCTTTCATGGCCAATACACCTACTATCACTTTCAGTGCTACAGCCACAGTCATGACAGCTGTCCTCCTGCACCTTAAAGTCTGTCATGCAGAAGATGGAACTGAATTATTCAGAGTGATTCTAACACAGTATAAGAAGTGATGGGTTTAAATTACAAGGAAACAGATTTGGGGGAAACATCAGGAAGAATTTCCTAATGGTAAGAGATGAACAGACTGCCATGGGAAGTCAATTTAAATGTTCTAAATACTTGTTCAGATATTTGTTAAACAAATTTAAAAACAACTGAGTTGTAAACTGAAGGTAACAGACAGCCCACTAAGCTAAGTGAATTTAGAAATGATGCTTTTTTCCCTCTTTGAATTAAAAATAAACAAAACCTGCACTGTTTAAAAATACATTTTTAGTTATTAAGAATAAAACAAACCTTCAGAACCAATGTACCATGTAACACTTTCACGCGGCAAAGTGTGGGAATATTTGGGAAATGAAAGTTTGATTAATGACATTCATCAATTTTCCAGGAAGGCAAGGATCATGTTTGACATGTTGGAATTCTTTGAAGACACAAATAGCTTGATAGTAGAGTGGCATTCACTGATCACTGCAAAATTATAATAGTAGAGATGATTTATTAAAATACAACCCCACCCAACCCCAAAAGATTAATGCCATTACAGAACATACCATGGATGAGCCTTAAGATTGGAATGCAGCATGTTACAAGTTAAATCTCCCTGTTAATGTTTTGTGGGTCCAAAAACAAACTCCTATTACATTCCAGAAGCTCTCAAAACTCTTGTGTGTTAAGACTGCTATGTTACGCAAATACTGCATTATGTGAAGCAGGTTGCAGCTGCATTACAGTTGAGTTAATGGCCACCCACCATCAAATATTTGAAACAGCTATCTGTCCCACAATCCAGAGCTCTTAGAAGCAATAGGAGCCTTGCTGCTTACTTTAATTAATATCACAACTGCAGCTCATCTTGAGACTCCAGTCTGGAGGAAAGCAAAATCCAGGCTGTTCTCAGAACTAGTTGTATCTCTCAGGGGCCATTGGATTAGATGAGTAGCTACACAAAATGGCAACCATGGGAGTAATTCAAGGCATCACCTTGAGGGTAATGGGGCACAGGAAGCTGCAAAGCTTGGTGTATATACCAAGACATTTTATACTGTATCAGACCATATCAACATCAAGCTCATTATTATCTACTCAATCTAGAAGCAGTTTTACTAAGGCGCAGAATTATTTCCCAGTTAGATCTGTTAATGCATTTGTTCTAAAAGTCAATCTATACCTATATTTACTGCAAGAGTGAGCTTTGAACCTCTTGCAGAAACCAGTGACTTTGGGTCTGAAGAATGGCACAATATAGGACAAAGGTAACAACCCTTAAGGAGCAAGGAGCTGCATTTTAATTTGTATTATTTCTGGGAGCTGCAACAGGGCAGGGGTATAAGTTATTTGTGGAGGCAAGCCCTGGATTTTAGGACCCTAACAAGGCCCTGCTCTTCTCCCAGGCCTTTGGCAAGGGTGATTGAAGCCCCCTTCTGTGTACTGTGGATCTGCTTCTTGTTATTGCCTGGTTGTTGCCATCTTTTGTTCATGGTTTTTACTACTGCATTGTGTTATTGTTTTTCCTGTTGTTGTTTTTTTAACTTGTGAACTGCCCAAAGTAGCTGTGAATCTGGCTTTAATGGACAGAATCTAAAAGAAAAAAGAACAAAGTACAAGAACAAAGAACAAAGTATCATAATGTGAGTAGGGCAGGGTTTCTCAACCCAGGTTCTGTGGAACCCTAGGGTTCTGCAAGACATCACTAGGGGTTCCCTGGGAGATCACAATTTATTTAAAAAATTATTTTAAATTCAGGCAACTTCACATTAAAGAGGTAAGTTTCATTCTTACCTCTTTAAAAATAGTTTAAGAACATTGTTAATGCACATATACAGGCCTACACATGAAACAAATATAATAATTTTGTAACTTCTGGCCTATATTTGAGCCTGAATGTGCAGGGATTCCCCGAGGCCTGAAAAATATTTCAAGGGTTCCTCCAGGGTCAAAAGGTTGAGAAAGGCTGGAGTAGGGCTTTCTGTGGGTTTTCAGGATTTGATAAAAACTGAGTGTAAAATGTCAGCATTTCTCTTTTATTCCAAAAATAGACACAAAAGTATCTAGTTCTGATTTCCCAGCTCCATTTCTTAGCAAGAGTTGGCAAAGTTATTTATGGCTAGGGATACCAAGCTTAGGCTCTCCCGCTGTCTTCACATATAAAATGGGCGGTCATATAAATTGAATAAATAAATAAATAAATAAGCACAACCACTTGAGATTCTAAACTAAACTGTAGAGTAACTAACCTTTTTCCTCTTCATTTAATGCTATGTAGCATAAGTGCTTTTTTCCTGGATATGTATGTACTCTATATTGTTGGCTTAATATCCACTTGCTAATTTAGAGCTAAGCAAGGACTTACTGGCAGCAATTTTCCCTCTGCGGGACAGGCTGGTAATTGGTTTTTATTTGATTGGTGTCCTACCATCACCTTCAGTCTCCACCAGAGATTATCTGTGAAGGGTAGACCATATTCCACAATGCAGGAATTCCACTTTAGGTCTTTGGCAATATTCCCTGGGCTTGCTCTCTTTGGCTTCCTGGGGCCTCTATCTATCTATCTATCTATCTATCTATCTATCTATCTATCTATCTATCTATTTATTTTATTATTGTATTTATACCCCGCCTATCCCCTCCCTAACGGAGGACTCAAGGCGGCTTACATACATAGTAAATTACATTTCATTATACAGAATACATTTTTAAACCGCGCACTTAAGGGAAGGGGTAAGGGAACTGACTCTTCCGTGGCTACTGGACTACATGTCCCACAATGCCTTGCGTTGGAGCCGGCTGCTGACGTCCTGGATGTTGCTGCTTCGGGTTCCGTCGTCGCCGCCGCCATTCATGAGATCTTTTTCCGTTTGGTGGCCGACCCCCGACAGGACACCAGCAAATTTACCCACTTAAGGTGGTACCCATTTATCTACTTGCTAAGCTTTCAAACTGTTGGGTTGACAGGAGCTGGGACTAACAACTATCCAGCTAACTAGCCTTCAGTAGTATAAACACTGCCCAATTCAATTCAGATTTAACTAGTCCACTTGTTATTAGTCAGAGCTGTTGAGGTTCGTCTTAGCTGCCAGCTATAATACAGTCTCATCTCATTTTCTCCAAGTTTCACTTCTCCTTCCCAGAGTTCCTCTGGTAATTCAGGACTCTGCCGCTAATGCCATCACATTAGCCTTCTTCCTCCTTTGGGAACATTTTGTTATGAGAGACTAAACTATTCCTTATATCAGTTTTCTCTTATCAGCCAGCCAGCACAAAACATCTGTTTGGATTTCTGTATGCTATTGAGGCCTGTAGCCTTTTTAAAAGCTAGTTTGTGCAAGATGGACTATTGAAAAATAGTCAGTAATTGTTGTGCCAGAGTCCTGTTCAAATTTTGGTATCGATATTTGATATAGAGCAAATACTTGCACAATTGGTAGAATCTTCAAAATCATAGTTAAATGGGACTCATTAAAAGAGATGAGCAAAATTCATTCAAAAAAGCATCTTTATAAATCTCTATTAATATAGGAACACAAATGAGTAATATATATCTTACTCATTCAATAGGATTATTATCAGGACAAGGACTTTTTCTTGTTTTCATAGATTTAACAACATCTATTAATTCCTGAAGAGATAAATCTACAGCTAGATATAAAAATAGATAAGTTGGAACAAGTCTGATATGAGGCTGAATATATACTATGTATTCTTCCTGAGTAAAATTTAAAAGTTTCCAAATAGCTACCAATTTACAGCATAAGCTTGTAGGATTTTTCATGTATGAGAATTAAGTTTAACTGGAATTGGACATCCAGTTAAATGATACTGTAAATGATACTGATATTAATGTAACCAGATTTGCAGCATTAATAACCCCCAAATAGAGCCTACCATGCAATGGCAACCTGCAGAGCCCTCAGCCTAAAAAGGTGCACACCTGATCTGGATCTACACATAACAAAACCTATATTTTCTACATGGACAACCTTTCATTTAGAACATTTCTAGGTAAAAATGTTGGAATGTTTGAATCCAAAGTTACCCTGAAATTAAGAATTGATTCACATGACCACTGAGTGCCTTGATGACTTTTGAAGCAGATAGAATTACAATTATGAATGTCACAGAACTATTATCAGATTAAAATAATAACTGATAATGTTGTAATAGTTGGCTGGAAAAGCAGATATTTCCTGTCGAACAAATTTTGTCCTCCTCTTCCTCCCAAATGTAATCCCTGGGCCTTGTACCTTATCCCTAAAGTTTTCTAAAGGATCAATGTGGCTTTCCTGAATACCAGTTACAGTATGACACAGAAGTGTAGCACAGAGTTTGTTTGTTTGTTTGTTTGTTTGTTTGTTTGTTTGTTTGTTTTATATGGCTGCCCATCTTCTAAAACACAACTCAAACAATGATAAAACCAAAAACAAGAAAAACAAGAAAACCAGGCTCCCAACCCATCATCTCCAGTCCATCAATCTATACAATCCTCAGGCTCCAACCTTACTGTCCCAGCTCCTGGGGGGAAAGCCAGTCCTTCACAGCTTTCTGGAAGGCTAAAAGGGTGGGGGCCTGCCAGATGCTTGCGGAAGGGCGTTCCATAGGGAAGGGGCTGATATGCAAAAGGCACATTTCTGACTAGATGGCAACATTTAAGGGAAAGGACCTGGAGTGTGCCACCTTATCTAGCTTAATGGAGCAGGCATATACCCTTCCACAAATAACCTGGCCCAGTTCCATGTAGGGCTTTAAAGGTAATAACCAGCACCTTGAATTGCACCCAGAAAGAAGCTGGGAACCAGTGCAGCTCACACAGCCGCAGTGTCACATGGCAAACAAAGGGGCACCCAGCACTGCCCAAGCTGCTGCGTTCTGAACCAGTTGTAGCTTCAGGGTAATCTTCAAGGGTAGCTGCATGAAGAGTGCCTTGCAATAGTCAAACTGGGAAGTGATCAGATTTATTAGAAACCACACAGAGGAATATTATGTTAAGAGTAGTAAAGTAACGGTAAAGGTTTCCCCCTGCACAGTCGTGTCCGACTCTAGGGGCCGGTGCTCATCTCCGTTTCTTAGCCGAAGATCCAGTGCTGTCCGAAGACGCTTCCATGGTCATGTGGCCAGCATGACGTGCGTGAAACGCTGTTACCTACCCACCGAAGTGGTACCTATTAATCTACTTGCATTTGCATGCTTTCGAATTGTGAGGTTGGCAAGAGCCGGGGCAAGTGCGGGAGCTCACTCCGTCACGCAGGGCTAGGGTCTCGAACCTCCGAATTTGTGACTTTCCGATCAACAAGCCTGGCATCTAAACCACTGAGCCATTGTGCCCCATATGTTAAGAGTACATTAATTTAAAAAGCAAGGTGCTTTTTAAATTAATTTAACCGCCCAGGGTCCCTCCTTGCGGGGGAGATGGGCGGGATATAAATATGATAAAATAAATAAATAAATAAATAAATAAATAAATAAATAAATAAATAAGGTTATGTTGGTGTAGGAAGAACAGCAAATCAAGAGGGACTGAGGAAAATAGTAGCTGGTGGATTAGCTCAGAGAAACTCTATCAAGGATTTGCCAGAGTTGCAGATACTTCTGAAACTATATTCTTCCAGCTGGTAAACTAGTTTCATCAGATACAAATTAAACTGGGAGACACATTTAGGAAGGGCAGTTAGATTAAATTATCTGATCATCAGATGCAGATAAAAAAGTATAGATGTTTTTCCCTTGACATGTGCTTTGAACAGCAAACATAGAAATAGAAAGAGAGACATGCTTAGTTACAACATAACACTATTCATCTATAACCTGATTCTTTTCCTACAAAGGCTCCTTTTTGTGTCAAAGTTTTAACTTTGCACTGATGCTATTTAAAAATGTCCAGACCAGCTGCTATCAATTAGGGACTAATTGTATCATTATATCATGCATAATTTTGAAACTCAACATTAAAAAAAACTCAGATCATGGCATCTGGTCCCATCACTTCCTGGCAAATAGAAGGGGAAGAAATGGAAGCAGTGACAGATTTTATTTTCTTGGGCTCCAAGATCACCGCAGACGGTGACTGCAGCCATGAAATTAAAAGACGCTTGCTCCTTGGGAGGAAAGCTATGGTAAACCTAGACAGCATATTAAAAAGCAGAGACATCACCTTGCCGACAAAGGTCCGTATAGTTAAAGCTATGGTTTTCCCAGTAGTAATGTGTGGCTGTGAGAGTTGGACCATAAGGAAGGCTGAGCGCCGAAGAATTGATGCTTTCGAACTGTGGTGCTGGAGAAGACTCTTGAGAGTCCCTTGGACTGCAAGGAGGTCAAACCAGTCAATCCTAAAGGAAATAAACCTGACTGCTCATTGGAAGGACAGATGCTAAAGATGAAGCTCAAATACTTTGGCCACCTAATGCGAAGAGAGGACTCACTGGAAAAGACCCTGATGCTGGGAAAGACTGAAGGCAAAAGGAGAAGGGGACGGCAGAGGATGAGATGGTTAGATAGCATCACTGATGTAATGAACATGAATTTGAGTAAAGTCCGGGTGACAGTGGAGGACAGGAAGGCCTGGCGTGCTATGGTCCATGAGGTCACGAAGAGTCGGACACGACTAAATGACTGAACAACAACAACAACAACAACAACAACAACAACAAAATCATGCATAATTAATCCAAAAATACTGAGCTTCTAATTCTGCCTTCAGTAGAGTTAGTTGGTCTATTGCCATCCAAAGCAAAACTAGTTCAAGCTTATGGTTTAAAATAATATCTAGCAAAATATTTAGTTCAAAAAGCAATGTTGCATTTATAGCTTGCTAAAACATTGCCTGGCCAACTGGTAGCAATGATTTTCTCATTTTCCTTGCAAATTCATCTGTAACACAACCTGGTAAAACAGGACTTACTATAAAACAATGCTAAATATAAGCCCTGAGAATGGGATTTCAGTTGGGAAAACTGAGAAAAGATGATAATCTCCATAGTCACAGTGTCAGCTCTGGATTCCACCCTGCCACCCCATCCCATCCATCCTGCTCCTCGGGCTGCTTTTTGCAAATTAAAAAGAAAGACATCAAAACCCAAAGTACATGTTTAAGATCTTGATAGTTATACACTAACTGCAGTATCAAAAACAACATGCCTGAAACACTAGGTACATGCATTAGATTTGTCTGAATTCTGGTTCCCGTGGTGATCTGGATGATGTGGACCAAGTTTTTAGTGCCCATCTCAATGAAAGTTTCAGTCCAGTCACTGTGCTGACAAAAAAGGCAAAATAAGTACATAAATAAGCATTGTGTATATATGTGTACACACAGAGACTATGATGGGGAAAGAACAGAGATAGTGCATTGGAGTTCAATGACCAAGATAAATGTTTTCAAATGAATCTGATTTTAGGATTTAGGCTACTGTTGGTTACCCAATCTAGTGATGTCTTAAAAGCTTGTGGCTCAAGAGTTTGAGGAGTCAGAGTGAAGAGATTTTTCACCCTTTGCTCTAATTGCCCAGAGTCTACCATGGTAGAGATGGGCGGGGATAAATTCAAATAATAAATAATAAATTGCGTCATCTGATTGTTCTCACCAATCTCTTCCTGTCTGATTGTATGACAATCTTTTTTGTTTTGTTTTCTTTTCTGAGCTGTATGTACTAATTCATGTGGCTCTGTGATTGATTTCACAGAAAATATCTGTTAATATCCTGTACTTCCATTTCAGCTCCTGATAATCCACTCCACCTCCTTGAGAAAAAGGTTAGGCATTTTGCAAGGCATCATTCCTTACAAATACTTTTTCTTTTTTTATACCTCAATGTTTGTAATAGGTATCCCGTTCAGAATATTCTACTTTTCTTTCAAATTTCATCACAGTCAATATGAAACAACAAAGTTACAGGCACTTTAAAAAATCTGATTTAAAAGATTGTTTTTTTAAAAAAAACACTGTTCTGATTTCCATTAGAAGGCATAATATATCTTTATTCCTTTATTCAATTTCTATGGTCACCCATTTACACACAGAGACATGGAGGAACTATAAACAATTGGTAAAATTGTGTGTGTGTGTGTGTGTGTGTGTGTGTGTATGTGTATATATTTTATATATATATATATATATATATATATATATATATATATATATATATATAAAAACAGTCCTGCCAAGGGAAAAACCTATATATTTCAATAAGAAACAATTGCAGACTCAATGTAGGTTCACACAACATCCCAACCCAGTGCCTGGGAAAAGAGTCAGGTCTTTAAGACATTCTTGAAGGACAGCAGAATCAAGGCTGTACAGACCATATGCCAGATGTGATAATAGTTTTACTTGCTACTGATTTATTCATATTTTCTGACTTAACCCCCCCTTCCATTTGCTGTGGATCCCATGCTTATTCTGGATATAGGCAATTTCAACTCGATGGCACGATTCCCAAATCTTAGGATCAGACTCCTGAAACAGATCAGATAGTCACTGCATGTACTTACTAAATACCAATTAATAGCAAGCCACAGTATAAGAGGCCTATCACCCTGTGTAATTAGTGGCTTATTATTGTTGTTGTTTAAGAGCACTTGTGATCTAGTTTTGTTATTCAATTACCTTAGGCTATAATTTTTACAAAGTTACTTCCAAACTTCTTTTGGAATTTTCAGTAAAGCAAGCAGCAGAAAAAAAATCTACTCTATTCTTAAGGGGAAAAATCAGAAAATAATGGTAAAAATAGCAGTCCTTGACAGCTTTAGTAAAAAAAAGATAAAATAATATTAAAGACTTCTGCCTGAGACTCTGAAGACAGTTTGCTAGCTGCATAGTATTGGGTTATACCAAAAGAGTATCTGCTCTAGTATAAGGCATTATATCTTTTATTGATGTATTTTCTTTCACCATTTGAAGACTGTAGTATACCTTGTAGACATCTGAGAAATGTCTGATGCAGTTTTGGCTGTTAAAACTGAAGATTCAAAAGAGAAGATTCAACGTGTAGGAAAATATTAAATTCTTCAAATTCAATACAAAAATAATAGCAGGGAGGTAATTATTTATTCTCAATCCTCCTTAATATTTAAAAGGGAAACAAGCCAAAACTTAAAAAAAAATTGTAAAAATTAATCCCAGAAATATCGATAAGCACCAACAGAGAAGGCCTTTCCTTGCTGTAAAAAGTCTCTCTTAGGGTACATAACTTGAAAAAAAATATAAATTGGGTGGTTTAGAAATGGTGTGGCTCGACTTAGTGTTTTTTTAAGGCTACAGCGTGGCTTGGAAATGGTGACGTCCCAGCAGCTCTTACCAGATTGGCGCAGACGCTGTTTGCAATTCTCTGGCTACAAGTCTGGAGGGCAGATGAGATGATTCAGAGCATTTTCTTTGTCCATGAAAATGCTCCAGGCTTCGGAAAAAAGCCTGCCCGAGTCCAAAAAACTGCCATGTTGTCAGTTCTATCCGTGGAACTCGCGGACACAGCTGGTCAGTCGGCCATGTCCCCCACCGGACGTCCCAATTTCATACTATATCTTAGCTAAGTATAAAACTAATTCCATGATCATCCGGACAAAAACAAAAATATTCTTCACAAATGGAAAGTTGGTGATTCCATTGCAAAAGAGCATATGGAATGAAATTATCATAGAATGCCCTAGTCACACATAAAGAATCCACAGGAAAAATATGGTATGTCTTGCTGCAATTCACAGGGAGAATTCAAGACTAGATTTGAACTAGATAATGTTATAGTATACTAAGGAACTCAGAAGTGTAGCTGAGCTAGGAGATCACACAAAAATGCAATATGAAAATGCAGCAATTCCTAGGATTTCCAGGATTTATTTATTTTTCATTCAATTTAGATGCCACTCAATTCCAAACTGACTCTGGACAACTCACAATATAATGAGCAATAAAAGCACAATACAATACAAAACAAGATGGGATCTGGTCTCTCAATACAAAAAAAAAATAACCAAAATGCATCCAATAAGGGCCTCCATCCACCTTCACCCAAGTCTGGAAAAACAACCAGGCCTTCAAAGCCTTATAAAATGTTCAAAGTGCAGGAGCCATATGCATTTCAGGGGGGATCTCATTCCAGGGGACAGGTACCATGACAGAGAAGGTTACCTGGGCCCCAATAGTTGGCGCTGCTTAATCAAAGGAACCGAGAACATGCCAACTCTTCCAGCATGTACCAACCAGGCAGAAAGCATGGAAGATAGGCAGTCCCTAAAATAATCTAGCCCTATGCCATGTCAGTGGTCATGGGCGTGGTGGCTCAGCGGTTGGGGCATGGTGGCTCAGTGGTTAAGATGCCAGGCTTGTCAATCGGAAGGTCACAAGTTTGGAGGTTCGAGACCCTAGCCCCGCATGACAGAGTGAGCTCCCGCGCTCACCCCAGCTCTTGCCAACCTAGCAATTCGAAAGCATGCAAATGCAAGTAGATAAATAGGTACCACTTCAGTGGGAAGGTAACAGCATTCCACGCACGTCATGCCGGCCACATGACCACAGAAGCATCTTCGGACAATGCTGGCTCTTCGGCTAACAAACGGAAATGAGTGCTGGCCCCTAGAGTCAGACATGACTGTGTGGGGGAACCTTTACTTTTTATGCCATGTCAGGCTTTATAGATTATGGCCAGCATCTTTAATTGCAACTGGAAGCATACTGGCAACCAGTGCAGTTTGTGAAGCAGAGATGTCACATGGGCTTAACAAGGCATGCCTATCACTGCTGCATTCTGGAGCAGTTGAAGATTCTGAGTCATTTTCAAGGGCAACTCCATGTAGAACACATTGGAGTAGATAAGTTGTGAGGTGACTAGGGCATGAATGTCTATCTGAAAGGTCTCTGATCCAAGAAGGGACACAACTGGCACACCAGATGGAACTGTGCAAAGTCCCCCTTAGCAATGTCCAAGAGGACCTCCAAATTGCATACCACTTGAATGGGGAACTGCTACCCATCCAAGAGTATAGATGGAAAATATCCAGGTCCAGGGCTCCCTAATATCCACAGCCACTAGGTCTTGGTAGGACTGAGTCAGAGTCAGTTCCTCCCCATCCAGGCCTGCATAACCTCCAGGATGGGGACAGGACCTCAACAATATTACTTCACCAGCCTGGGGTTAAAAGATGTAATTGGGTATTGTAGAGAGTAAGGAAGAAGAGAGATATACAAGATCCATCACCAGGATGATGGATGATGATGATGATGATGATGATGATGATGATGATGATATGTGTGTGAGTGAGAGGGGGGGAGAAAGAGGGAGAGGGAGAGGGAGAGTAGGAAACATATTTAAGTCTACAACAGGCAGATAATATTTGGAAGCAACTCAGACAGACACCTCCCTAATTCACTGAACTATAAGGAGGAGGAGATACAGCATAATCAGTCTTGCAAGATTCTGATATTATAGGCAATCTCAATAAGAATAGTTTTAGCCTTCCTATGGAGTTGATTTCTTGGTCTGGTCTACCTAGTGGTATTGACAGGTATCATGAGCATATTGATGATACCCCAAACTGGCCTACTGCCCCTTAAAAAAAACACTATTATTCAGTGATTCTACAGCAGATCTTCTCTCAAGAGTAGAATAGCTAGGTTCAAGTACTGTTACTTTTCTATTGGGAACAAAAAGTAGATCTAAAGCATTTTCCTTTTAAAGCATAAATCACTGAGCTGAACTAAAAAATACATTTGTTTTGTACCACCAATACCAGAATAGAAAGTGATGAGAGAACGTTGCATATAAATTATTAAATCAGAATATTTTATTGCCCTACAGAGCTGTGAAAATGTAGAAAAACACAAACTTTGTTTATCTGTCAATGCTACATAATATATACACTAAGCATCTGCCCAGGATAACATGTTGCAGTGTGTTTTGGGTTCATCCCGTGTGTCCATTTGTCATTATTGTCCATTTCAGAGTTGGTGGCAGGTTGTTACATAGCATGATGCTACTCCTGCAGTCTCTTTCCTTATTCCTAGGGTTAGGCATGGTCTTTCCTCATTGCTTTTTAATGAAGAGTCTTTTATCATTTCTGATAATGTAAGCAATTCTCTTCCAAGTGCTCCTTTGTTATTTGGATGTATTACAGTTTTTTGTAGGTCAACTTTTGTCACAATGTTCTCCATCTTTTGTATGTTTTCATGTAATGAAATATTAAGTATTCTTAATATCAGTATTTCAAATTTATGATATATTTTTATATTTATCTATTTATGGTTAGATATCAAGATATTTAAATATCAGGTTTTAAGATCCAGACTTATTTCATATGTCTTTCAGTTCCAAATCATCCACACTCAGGATGAAGTATGCATACAATAGCCTCATAACGTGGTGCAAACTGAACACATCCACATTTAGCAAAGACACTGTACAGAAAGCACAAGTCCACACAAAGCAGAATCACTCACTTTCTTGTTCAGAGAAGGATAAAATGTATCAGATGTTCATGTATGCAATTCAGTGTATAGCAACATCACACTTCTTTAGATTTGTCATTCTGTGTGTGTCACGTGGGGAAATTATTATTTCATCATGAAATAAAGAATTTCTCATGTGAATCATTGCATAGTACACTGATCACAACATTACTGTTCTATATTTACATTAAAAAAAATCTCCTCCAACTTGAGTTAACTCTTAGTGACTTCATAGACCTAGCCAGACTTTTTTTTCCCAATAATATATAAGATTAGCCAGGGCCTTCTTCCAGGATGTGGGGTATGTGTATGCATGTGTGTTTGTGTGCACATGTACTTTAAGTTCCCAATTTAGCCTACATGTTTGATAGTCCCTGATAGTTTCTCAGTCAAGTACTAACCTTGTTTATTCCCAGTACTAAGTATTCCCACCTGCTTAGGCTCTCTGTTATAGTTACACAAATTGAAATGCCTGTACCTATAAATGTGCATCCAATTCATATGCTAGAAAGAATGCATGTCCATTCCATGCTTATCATTCAACACGCGCCTGAACCTCTCTGTACAAAGCCATATCTTAAGAATTATCAACAAACCAAAGATACCCAAAATTGTTTAAACTACAGAAAATGTAGTTTAAAAATGTTTAAGTTACATGAACAAGTATGTAGACAATTTTAATGGATTTTTTAAAATTATTAGAGAGACATTTAGAGCTCCCCATCAGTTCCTCCAAACCATCAGCTATGATTTTACAAAATCAATATGACTCTCAGGATTTTTATTCTCTAGTTATTTGATCCATGTTTTATTTCTTACATAAGGAAGTCACAAGGTGCAGCTGAGGAATCCATTTGAAGCTTAGATGCAGAAAGAGGGAAAAGGAGCCAACCACTGTAGTTAATATAGTGTCAAATTCCTGCATCTGAGTACATAACATATTTCCTTTCCACAGGAGGTAGTTATGACAAATTAGAAGTCTGAAAATTTTCTGATGGTGTAAAAGCTCCAGCTGTCACTGGGGAGATGGTGATCAGATTTCATAACTGCATGGTCCCACGATGCCTCTAAGAGTTCCATATGGTCATCCAAATGTTACAACTGAGCCCACTGAAAAAATCCAGTAGGAGTTTGCTTATAGGATAGAAAATTCATAGTGGATGAATCTAATAAGCAAAGTGCTCTTGAATGGTTTACTGACAATCAGTATCACAGAATCCTCCTTACAGTTAGTCTTTGAATACTGAATTAATGGAACTGGCATCTAACTTTTCTTTTTGAACAACTTACATGATGGAGTGTAGGCTTGTTGAGTGGATGTGCTATGAATAATTAAGGTGTGTATATGTATGCAGTGATAAACAGCCATTCCTCCAGCCCCTTCACTTTTAGTTAAAAAAGAAAGAAACAAAAACTCCCTGCTCTTAAATTGTTAATACTAATACTGTGGATGAAGACACTTTTGTTCACGTCAAAGATGTAAGCTTAAGCATTGTGCAACAACAAATGACAGATGAATAATTTATTGATCCTTAAATGGCCTTGTCCTTGGATGTAGTTCTTATAACTAATTTGCTTAGAGACACATCTGGTTCCTGGAGATAGCATCTGTTTTAAAGAAGGTCAGCACTGTATTTTAAAATTAAAGACAGTGAACATACTCTTTTATTTGTTATACTTCTCTGCTACTCTATCTTAGGAATACAAGTTAATTCTCATTCAGTTCTGCCTACTTATTTTTTTATAATACCAAATCAAAAGTTGTGCAATCTGTTGTTCAATTTCAAAACCATAATAAAGAGGCCCATTAAAGATGTGCTTGCGATGAGTGAATACTTGTTAGGATTTTTTTTTTAAAAAAAATGCCCATGAGGTTTACATAGAGCCAGTAAAGGCTTTGTTTGAGGTACAAGGTTCATGGAGCTTCCTGAGTGATCTTGATTTAAACTTATTCTTTTAACAACACAGAAGTTCTGATATAAACGGTATTGTTTTAAAGCTATTCCTATTTCTGGCTATAGTTGTTCTTACTAAATTCTCATTCCTTTGTGTATGAGCATTAGAGCCTATTGCTGAGATAAACTTGTTGTTGTTGTTGTTGTTGTTGTTGTTGTTGTTGTTATTATTATTATTATTATATAATATCTGGTTCACCTTGAATTCTTCATCAAATGTTTAATTATTTGAGGATTAATGGATGCAGTTCACAATTAGGCTAAAGTATGATCTGATGTCATCATCTCAGTATGATGATATACATTTTGATGCCAAGGCACCTGTTGTTTTGGAAGGAAGCAGCTGATATCATTATCTACTCAGTCAGACAGTCCTGCTACCCGCTGCTTAAAAAATTATCCTAAGGTGCACCTAAGTTGGGGTAACAGCATTAATTTCTTCATTCTCAGGATAAGCACATAATGACTTTACCAATAAAAACAAAACCCTCTTTGACATTTTCTGATTTGGGTATGGTAGAATTATTTTCCTTATACAATATTTTTAAATCATGCATATTACATATAAACTTTTGATATCCAAGCACAGAGTCTAGCCAATATTTTGCATCATATTCTATAACCTACTCCTGATTATTGTACTAGATACAGTATTGTATTGAGATTAATCTGGAATAAACAGTTTAAAGATTCTGGTGTCAGTACTTAATATATTCAAATTTCCAAGCAGGTATGTGAACTGTTTCTAAACCCAATGCATTCTGGAATCACTTTCTATTATTTTGAAGCTATAGATCCATAGACACAAACTAGACTGTATGTCTTGTTTGTTTGTTTTTTTAAAAGTATAGAGTTGTCATAATAGAGAGCAATTTTAATAGAAATGTCAGCTTATTAGTATGACACTTCATCTTTTCCTTTCATACTAAGTAAAAATCTCCCTGAAGCTGCTATTTGTTACAAGACAAATCTTTCTTCCTAAAGCAAGTAGAGCTGTGATACAGAAGAACTATTTGGGAGGGGTAGCAATTATTTATATCTATAAAAAAAGACATGCCACAGCATATTTAGGGTGGGTCAAAACAAGCAAGATGCAGCATTGTAATGCTAGCCCCACCCCTTTTTACATGCAAATATATGCAAAGCGGTGTGGCTTTAATGGCACCACCACAACTACCATCTTACCTGTATTGACTCATATTGAGGATGTTGCTCAGCTTCAGTACCATATTTTACATTTATCACCCCACATTCCTTAATCCAATCTGGATCCATTCAGTTTGGCCACAGTTCTGCACTTACCCAGAAACTGTCATCTAATTCTTCATACACTTACTTATAGTGTATAAGTGTACACTATATATTATAGAGCATGTAACAATCGTCCCATACTCTTCTATTTACTGTTACAAGGCTATTTTTTTCCAGAGTTCATCCAGATTTGAGCAATTACATATGAATTCCATTTTTCTTTCATAATTAATTAAGTAATTGAAATATAACTTCAGGTACATTAAACAATATTGGTTAAACATACAATATATTAAACAAATTTAAAAGATAATGAAAGCAGTTGTAGTGCGATGGTCATAGGACTGGATCAAAGGCAAGGTTCAAATCTCCAGTTAACGTGAGGTTCATGCAAGATTGTGTCACATCAGTTACTGTTTCTCAGCTACAGGACTGTAAGTTTTCACGTGAAAGAAGTAAACAATTGTTAAATGCATAAGAAGTAATCATATTAACTATAATTAATTTACATTTTATTTTTATTAAATTTACACTTGAATTCAATGCAATCAAATTTAGTTTTTGTCCTGATCCCATCCAAGACCACATGTATTTTGGAGTGGCAATCAAAGGGTGATTGTGGCCCTTAAACACATTGTCTATTCCTGCTGTACATTATATACTCTGTATACACTAAACCCTCAATCTCATGGACCAATTGGTGTTGGGGCATGCTGTCCATTAGATTCGACTATCCAGTGTGGATGGAATGTTAGGCATATCTAAATGGTATTACACATATGTAAAATGGCAGATTGTGTTGCATTTGAATTCAATGAAGCCAAGTAAATTATCTTACTGTATCCTTCAATCTGAATTCATCTCATATCTCAGCACCTGGGTGATCTTGTCTGGGTGAGAAGCTAAGTAGCATCCTGCCTGATTAGTATTTGGATGGGAGGCAATCCCAGGATTATAGGGAAGACTGAAAATTATTGCAGTAGCAAGCCACTTCTGTATTATTCCCAATAAAACTGCATCAGTGTATTTATGGATGTACCAGGAGTCACATTTGACCCAAAGGGATATTTATTTTAATTAATTTTTTACATGATTAGAGATTACATACTATATTATGTAGTCGTTGTAGTATTATTATGTAGTATATATGTATTTACAAGAACAATGCAGGCTAATTCTACCAACTATTGGACCCATACCCTATTGTAACATTTCCCTAGCAAATATGTATGGGTATGGAAATGTCTTTTAGGTGCAGCTACTGCATATACAGAGAGCTCCTACAACTCTGGTAAGGATGCTGTTGAATAAGGATCCTTATTCTTTGTGGGAGCTGAACACACAATTAAAGGGCCTTCATCAAGTGTACTGTATATGGGGAATTTTTGGCCTTTGTTAGCCTAATTTGAGATGCTTAGTTTAGATATCAAGTTGCACTTCCCTTATTGGCATGCTACTTTTTAATTCCTGCTGCCAGCTGGAAGACTATAGGATTTATATTTCCTAGAGTTGAACAGACTCTCTTCACTGTTGAAAGATTTTCTCTTTTCCAGAGGAATATATAACCTCTTGATCATCAATGGGAATTAGGCTTGTAATATACATTTATACAGAAAACAAGTACTGAACATTAAAAATTAACATAAAAATAAATGAACAAAATTCTCTACATTTTAAAAGCAATGAATAAATACTTAAAAGCACAACAAAGCAAATGAGAAATATTCTTAAGACATGAATGTTTATTTCTTAATATTTTCTATGGCTCAGATGTCACACAATGTTTTATAGATTTTTCAGTTAACCAGCCCACATTACAGTAATTACTACTGCAGTGTAACTTCTATAAGGCAAAGAGGACAAGTCAAGATATTTGCTTGTGTATAGTAGAAGAGCTCATCTTGAAAATCTATAAGAATGTGCTTCATTTGGTTTCTTGGATAAATTTAATAAATGATGTGTTATGCTTTTAACGGAATGCCTGCTCAGAGTCAATGTACAACATCAGGATTTCATTGTATAATTTGCATGGATATGTTCTGGTGATCCCAGAATGGCCTATGTCTTTTCACTAATGGGAAGAATGTTAGAAGATGCATGAAGATCATTAGAAATGATACATTTCCAACATATACATATTCCTGTCTTGCAAACAATCTCACATCCAATAAATTAGATGCAATTTGGCCTGCTGTAATTTCATCTGTTATGCATAACATTTCAATGTTCTGGTCTCTGCTGAAATATTCAGGAGAGCCTTTCTAGAAAATAGATAAATGTGAAACTGAGAAATTTAATATTTGGATACTTCCAACCTTCCCCCACCCTTTCATTTCCACATTTGAATACCTCAGGGATCCATACTTCTTGCTCCTATCAAATAAACTAGGACTAGTGTGAAAAAAGAAAGAACAGAAATGAGAAAATGAGTCACAATTATCTCAGGGGAAATAAAATATTTCAAGAATTCTGGTATTTCCAGCAGCAGCTCTTTGGGGTTGGCAACAAGAAATATTGATCACTGCTATAGAAACAAATAGGATATCTCAATTGCTTTCAGTATGTCTACATTCCCCTAGTTCTTGCCAAGGAAGAGTACAAATATAGGTACAAATTGGTGCTGTAGTTTATACTTCCTTATTATGGTTCTCTATATAAACAAGAAGAACTCCCTTTCCTACAAAAGCCACCATGGTGTCATTCATGGCAGCATCATAAAGTACCAAAGAAATTGTTTCAATGGAGTTTCAATGAAATTCAGAATCAGAATGGAGTATGCTCAGAATTTATCCACTTTGCTCCATGGAAATGAAATTCTAATACAAATTATCCCACTCTAATAAAGAATGGGTTAGCCTAAAAAAACAATGAATATTATGCTGTTCAGAGCAATTTTATGTTTGCAATTTATCTTATTGTGTTTTTAACTTTTATAAGCTGCACTGTGTGTTGTACTCAAGGAATAAAAGACTGGTTGCATATGATAGACAAACACCTTTTCTCTTTGGGATAAGCATTATTAATATATTTTATTTATTTATTTATCAAATTTTGTCACTGCCCATATCCCCCCTCAAGAGGGACTCTGGGAGGTTTACAGTAAAAACTATCAATTAAAACAATAGGCATAAAATATAAATACAATATATAAAAGGTAAATACAATTATCAAATAAGAATAAAAATAAGAATAAAATCCAAGTGGCAGAAAGGTCTAATTCAGTCCATGTGTATGAGGAGCACTCTAAGGCACTAGCCATCCCCAAGAGTAACTATTCCCTTCCCGGCCCCAAGCAAGGTGGCAGAGCCAAGTCTTCAGGTTCCTCCAGAAGGTCAGGAGCGATGGGGCCAACCTCACCTCCAGGGACAGGATGTTCCAAAGGGCGGGAGCTACTGCAGAGAAGGCCCACTTCCTGGACCCTGCCAAATGTAATTCTCTTACAGACGGGGTCCGCAATATGCCCTCTCTGCATGATTGGGTAATATACTGTATATATACTGTATTTGGCATTTTACTTTAGTCTAAGCAACTCCAAGATTTGAAATTCTACCATTTCTATTCAGAAGTTATTCATTTTTTATTCAACTGGATTTCTTCCCAGGTGAGTGGATTTAGGACCACTAAGATAAGGGCATATTTGCACTTACTATTCAAGTTGTTCCTGTCTGATGCTCATGCTCACTTGACTCTAAACTGGCTTTAGAAATTTCTGTTCAGACTGTGACATTTTGGCAATAGTTTGCCAGGAATCCAGTCCATCCTCCCACTGGACAATTCTTCTGCTACTATTCCCTCCCATCCTTCTATATCAGGAAAGCAATGGCCAATCACTTTCCTTCCCATAAGTGGATCTTCCCAGACAAATATATTTTTATATGTGTATATACACAAAGACAAATAAATTAAATTAAAATATAGAAAATAACATTTATTTATTTATTCATTCATTCATTCATTCATTCATTCATTCATTCACAAGGTTAAATAAATTTTCCGGTCACCTGAGAGGTTATTTTAAAGCTGAGGGTGAAAGCCTTCTATCTTAGATGACTGGAAAATTGATGAAACCGTGGAACTGCGCTTCTTGGGGAAAAAACAAAGCAAATTGAAAAAGAAGAAGCTCATAAAGAAACACAATAATTTAAATAAGTACCTGCTGGGTTTTGAACCAGCAACATCTGGGCCACAGGACAAAAAAATGTATTGATAACACTACTGAAAACAGGCAGGATAAAGTAAGGGGAGATGTCTAAATGAGACTAGAGCTTGATTTAAGAAGTGGTGCTTCCTCTGCAAAGTAGCCAGTGAACTACTTTGGTTAGGCTGCTGCAAAACAAAACAGCTCTAGCCCAAACAGATGGGAACACTCAAGCCAACATAGGCAGGAAAAGTATATTTTTGAACTACAACAAGAAAATGCACATGGAGATTGTTTTCAGAGTGGCTGCAGGATCAATAAAAGGCAACATCCTCCAGAAATTATTGCCAGCCACTTCTGATGACAGTTAAGAGTGAAGTCCAAATCTGATCTACAGTAAGTATCTAACTTCTGTTATGAGATCATGACTGGTCTAATATGATTAAGTTGGCCAAAAAATTAAAAGATAAGTTGATACTCTTTACTTCATATCAGTCTCAGGGCAGATCGGCACTTTCTGCTTGGCCCATCACCAGTATGGGCCACTCACCACTTTCTGAGTGCTGAAATCGATGATATCCTCATCCCACTTCCACCTAGCCCACTGTAAATGCACCCAGGGCCTGCATTTTCCACCTTCAATTAAAAACTGCTGTTTTGGGGCCTGAACTGTCTTATGTCCTTCAGAGCGGATGGTCTCAGGTACTTCATTCCATTCTAGTAGTTGCTCCAGCTCTGATTGGCTGACCTGTCCTGCTCCCAGCAGCTTCCAGCAGCTAGCCTCTGCCATAGATAGCCATTTTATCTTCAGCTAGCAAACTGTTACGTTCTTTGACTATCCTCAATCAGAAAAGTTCATGTTCCACTCAACCTTTACATCTTCCAGTGGACAATCTTGGTTTCTGCCAAGACTGGGTGAAACCTTGCTTTCCCACCTCTGCCCACAGTAATGCAGAACTTCCCTTCCCTTTCCTATATTTATTTTAAACTTCATTAAGTTGCAACCTAAGAACATTGCTACTTTGTCTGTAGCTTGAATCATGTCAACTGGATTTCTATTTTCTCTGTGGAAACGTTTCGCTCCTTCTACCTAGAAACATATTTAGGATTCCCTTACCAACTTTGCTCAGACTGAAGAAGCTCCTTGGATAAGGAGTGAAACGTTTCCACAGAGAAAATAGAAATCCAGTTGACATGATTCAAGCTACAGACAATTCCACCTGGATGACTGAGAACCTTCATAGACATATTGCTACTTTGTGTCTGTGAAGCTGAACTGTCAGTTCTTCCTTGCTACAACCTTTCTGTGGACCTACCAGGGAAGGTCGGAATGAAAGAATAACCTGTTCCTGATTGCTTTGATTACTGTTGCATTGGAGCTACAATGGTACCATAATGGAAAAAACAACAACAAACAGAAATGTTCTGCATTGGTGTCAACAGATAATATGGGAAAGGGGTGTGTGTGTGTGTGTGTGTGTGTGTGTGTGTGTGAAGGCATCCATTTGTGCAAACATCTGGAAAAGCAAAACAAAGGCATGAGGACTAAGAGGAAGGAAAAGTCCCTAAAATGAAAAGGCAGGAACTTCTGCTGCACACCAAAGCCAGCCAGTGAAGGGATGGGAAAGGCAAGAAGCAGGGGAATTAAATTAAAGTTTTGTGCTGGGTGAGGTCTTCACCGAGTATCAACCTGCCCCCATGGCCAACCCACTGCAATCCAGACTGGAATTTCTGGAGTTGGTGTAAGAGTTGAAGCAGCATGGGAGACAAGCAGCTTAAGCTGCAGTGTGAAGTTGACCACAGTACACCATGTGCACAGACTATTTCCTTAAGAGGGATTCTGTGAAACTCAAATGGAGCCAAGTTTCAGCTGACTGAAGTGTAATGTCATCTCATGGTTTGCAATGAGATATTCAGTTCTTCTGTATTGAGTTATTAGAGAAACATTTACCTCAGTGAGTAATAAGACTGATCTTGTGACAAACACTGGACCACCAACTTTTTTCCCTCCTGTTTAGTTGTGCATAAAACTGCAAACAAAAATAAAACCTTAGTTTTTATGGACCACAAACAATCCCTGATCCCAATCCAATCCTTCAGTACATACCTAATTAAAATGCAACATGTAATATATCAGTACAATACAGATGTTTTCTGTTATTATATGGAGTGGAGGTAATGATGGTTAAGTATGTGTTTGCACTATAGTCTCGGCATGAAATCATCATGTTTAACTTTCCTGATTGTTTCTTTGCTGAAATGAAGGGTCTTGCTTAACCATGATTGGTGTTGCTCATCCATGAAAGGGCATTTCAAATACTCTTCTGGTGACAGAAAACGGTATTTGGGTTGTATATTGAGCAGCTAAAGTAACCTAAACATAACTGACATGCTTACTGGAGGCAGGGATCAAATAAAAGAGGTGACGGAACAGCCTGGCTCCAGGTTGACAAAGGAGTGAGACAAGACTGCATTCTCTCTCTTTATTTATTCAGTCTATATGCAGAATATATACGGAGGGAAACTGGATTGGAAGAAGATGGGTGTGGTCTTAAAATTGGGGGAAGACAAGCAGCCTAGGCTGTAGTGTGGAATTGTCCTCTGTGTTTTAAAGATTAAAAACAGAGAATAGCAGCAGTGGAACTATGCAGATTATATTAGCTATAGCTCATTTTGCTACACCTTTAATCTGGAGGGTGATAACATCACAATCCTCCATTGTCAAAGCTGCACGTTCTACAATACTCCCAGTTCTATATCAGCTATTTGCTAATTGAAACTTTTTCTAGAAATTTGTTGGAGAAATTTCTTTTGTTGAAAACTGCAAAACACAATCTCATCTCTCTACCTTGGGGACTAGTTTTGGAGGTGTTATCAACTTGACCTGCAGAGCTGGGAACATTTACATTAAACAACAATTTGCCTGTGAAAATGCAGTATTTATATAAGGAAATAAAATTCACCTGCATATGAATTTTTAAAGAGATCTGACCTTGGAACACAGCAAGTAGCCTTACATCACATCAAACTATTTGTCCATCTAGTCTAGTATTGACTATACTGACTTGCTGTGGCTCTCCGGGGTCTCAAGATGAGCTCTTTCCTATCTCTTGTTATTTGTTCCTTTTAACAGGGGATATCGGGAGGTCTATCACATGTATTCTACCATTGCAAAAGATTTTAAAAAATGCAAATTCTGACAGTGCATCCTGTAGTTGAAAACACACAGTGCCAGGGTATGTTAAACCTAATAACACCACATTTGACTTCCTTTCTATCCTGGGATAGATTTCAAAAGTATCCTAAAAATGGTTGGTTTGGTATAAATTCTGCACATTCACTGCTAAAAATAAATCCTGCAAATTCACTGCTAGAAATTCTAATCTCCAGGCTTACTGCTTCTAAAATCTTTGGGCACAACCATATGCTAAAAATTGTATAATAGGATTTCTTCCCCAAAGATCAGTGCAACTAATATACTTGAAAATATGTTACACTGAAAGTAAATATGTTATTGATGGAGCAAATACCTTGTTAAGAACACAAGAATAGTCCTACTTGATCAAACCAGATTTATGTCGTCCATTAACCTATTTCCCATAGTAATCAATTAGATAACCATGGAAAGCCCATGACCTGCAAATATGTTATATACACAAGTTGTGAAGATACTATACATACAGTTTCTCTATTTATGTACTCTATTCTGCTTAGGAGGTCAGTTCCAGTTATATTCATCTGTGTTAATTACACCTAAAATGGCTTAGGGCAAGATGTTCTATTCAGAAATATATCTGAAGAAATTTTGGAAGCGTCAATTGATCCAAAGCATTGTTGCTAGAATTGACATATGTGCTCATCCATGGGATCATTTTAAACAACCTGCCTGATATAGATATAGCTTATGTATCTGCATCAAGCACACTGTAAACTGTTACTGGTTCTTTTAAAATTCTGGCTTATACTTACGGGCTGCTTCTTTCTGTATCATTCTGCCAAAACCCAAAGAACGGGAGAAGACCTTCTCTGTATTCTATTTAGGGCAGAAGAAATATTGCAGTCTTCTCTCAATGATATTCTTGTGCCAGAAAGAGGGAATATAAGTGCCTGAATTAGTGAATGAATTAGACATTTTTATACAGCAGACTCCATTTAGAAAAAGTATGGAAGGACTGCCTCTTCCCTATAAACAGATTATCAGTGTTCAGTGTAGTCAGCATGGATCACATGGCAGAAGGCAGGCAAGTGAGTGCTTGGTTCCATTTTCTCTTTGCCAAGAGATCATCTACACTATGCAGTTTCCAGCACTGTTTAGGAGCCACATGTGCAGCAAATGTGAGATTTTCTCCTGCACAGGCAGCCTTTGTGAAGGGAAAAGAGAAGATCCCTAATAGATCCCATCAGCCACAACAAATTTTAAGGAGACAAAGAAATCAGACTAAGACTTGGGGGCAGAAATGTGTGAATGAGCTTTTCCGTTCAGCAACAGGTGGGCCAGCTGAGACTAAGAGCATCTTTCTTCTATATCCAACATGTACCATAGACGCAATCCTCACACTCCCATATGCAGTGAAAGAAAGATGTTTGCACTGACTTCTGTTGAGTTACAACTGAACCCATTGTCTGTCTAGATCCTTTGAAAAGAAATTGGACAAAGCAATTGAGAGTATACTCTAGGGTATAATTTCACATTAATGAGGAGACTAGAAAAGATTGCCCTCCCAGTCATTTTTATCTCTAATTTCTCTCATTCTATGGACAAAGCATGCTTTTTGTTGGAAGTGGAGAATATAGTAATAGAATTTGTTCTGCATTTCAAAGACTAATGTGCCTTTTTTTTCTTTTTAAAATAATATGTTCCAACTCAACATATTAATGGCCAGCTTTCAAATTTCTTATTTATAATGGAAAGGTTTTAAAAGGCTATAATGCAAAATAATTGTTAGGCTTTGGGCTTAAACATATATTGTAGAGCATGAATTCCTCACAATCAAAGATAAATTAAAAAGAGAGAAAGCGAGCGCCTGGAGAAAAAGAAGCTTAACCATCTGAAAAAAACCTGAGGCACATGTGTAGCCCATCACTGCCAAATAACTATGTAGCTTGCAAAATATACCAGCTGCTACTCCTGGAAGGATTTCATCTATAATATTTTGAACCGTGTGACAATCTATCAGAGTTCATGTTGAGCCCTAAGGTGTACAGCACTGGTGCAATGGACAACACCTAAGAAAAGAGACAGAGCTGGTTATTTTTTTAAAGCAGTATTGGGAAGACTTACAGTATATTTTCACTTGAATCTGAAAACTGCATTTATTTCACCTGCAGCCAATGTGCACAGATGGAGCTAATAGGGTATTCCACTATTTTCCACAAACATAATTATCCAAATGCAGTTGGTTCTTGGGAGCTGCTCATGCTTGCACCTTAATATAGATCTGAAAATTAAACTTTAATGGAAGCCTTTGGGTAAATGTTAAGTTTGCATTCTTACACTCATATATACATTTATGCCTAAATAAATCTGGGATGAAGACCTGATCTCCTTTTCAATAATTTTATTATGTCACAATCCAGCTCAAACAATGCTTCATAATTCTCCAAAAATCAGAAATGACAAATTCAGAGAAGGAAAACAAATCAAATGGGAACATCATTAGAACTCTGATCAGTTGCATATTCTCAAAGTGAATTACCAGAAACAGGAAAGGAATTTTATTTCTATGTATTTCATTATTATTATGTATTTTAAATAATGCTTATCATTATTTTGTGATTAATTTTTTAAATTTCTTTTAAGGCTTTGGATTTTGCTTTCCATCCAATACTAAGGAGGATTGAGAGTATGTTATCATCTCCCTGTTATTATTTCTGCACTAATTTTGAAGATTTTAGCATTTCTCCTACACGTTGAATCTGCCGTTCTGAACTTTCACTTTCCTGCTGCTACATTCTCTGGGAACTGTCTGTGATCTTATCTTAACTCAGGAAATTTTCCATTACCTTTTACTTCTGCCGGTTAAGTTTCTAGGAGGCGCCATTACTTACTGCTTCAGAAATGGAGGATCTTAACCAGGCTTTCTCCGATTTTCGCCGAGATATTAAAGCAGATATTAAGCAATTTTTTTCTGATTCCTGCCAAGCTGTTGTGCAGGACATTCGGAACATTGTGGAAAATATGTGGTCTGAAATGTGCCATTTGATTGGGGATGATGTAGATGAACCTGAAGAATCTAACAGCGATGCAAATGTTTCTCCCAAGAGTGAGATTCGGGCTTCTGTTGAAATCCTGGATGAAATTGGCAATGCTGAATTGAAGAACTTAAACGGAGAAATGGAGCTGCAAGATATGAGTGAATTTGACTTTTTGATGGAATGCTATGGAAAAGAAGGGGTTATTATGTATGGGAGGTTTTTTGAAGAGAAGTCTGTGTTTATGAGGGGAGCAGTTGGGCTGTTTGATTTCTTTAATAAAATAGCTCTGTGCCTATTATGGGGATATGTAAATGTCTTGGTTTATTTTGATGTGTGTTAAGGGACTTAAAATATTTATCTGGATGTTTTTTTGGCTTTGGATGATTTTACTTATCGTTAATGACTGGGATTATGATTATTAAGGTGTTTTCTTATTCATGTTTTTTGTATTCATGTTTTTTGTATTATTAACTATAATGGTAGACAATTTACATGCTTTTCTATTTTTGATCTTTATTATAGTAGACAGGAATGTATAGAATAGTAGTAGGAAGGGAATAATTAAGTAATTGTTATTTTAGGGGGGAAAGTTGATTAGATGATTTATACTTTTTTTCTTTTAATATAAAGGGAGAGAGCAATGGTATTTAGTGATTTTTATAATGTGCTAAGGGGTTGACTTGTAGAAATAATGTGATTTTGGTTTAACATAGAATAAGGAATTGATTATGGGAAATTGCTGTATATCCTTGATGTTTAAAGTTGGAAGTCACTTCTTTTTGTAATCTATCTAAAAAAATTTCTCTTGTGTTTTCACACATTTTTAGTTTTTATTTATTTATTATTTATTTAATTTTTATTCCACCTTTATTATTTTTATAAATAACTCAAGGCAGCAAACATACCTAATACTCCTTCCTCCTCCTATTTTTCCCACAACAACAACCCTGTGAGGTGAGTTGGGCTGAGAGAGAGTGACTGGCCCAAGGTCACCCAGCCAGCTTTCATGCCTAAGGCGGGACTAGAACTCACAGACTCCTGGTTTCTAGCCCAGCACCTTAACCACTAGACCAAACTGGCTCTCCAGATTTCTTTTTTTTTCTTTGTAGTTTTTTTGTTTCTCTGTATCTTTTATCTTTTTTTGAAACTTAATAAAATTCTTTTTAAAAATTGTAGAAGACAAACTCCAGAGGTTGCCTGGTACCCCAGTCAGATACCATTTTTTTAATGCTATTGGTTAATTGACTTTGTGCATTCAATAAACTGAACTGGTCATACTATCCTGGTGTTCTATATTAGCAGCACAGGTTGTCCAATTTTGAATAAATAAATCCTTTTCTAATGGACAATTTAGAAATGAGAAGTTCTTAATAAATGATCTTGAAACCTAACCAATGAATAAGCAGTGAAATAGTTATCATATTAAAGAACAAAGGCATCAACTGTGTGGAATAAAATGCTTTTAAGTGAATCAAAATGAAGACAAGGGATATTAGATTATGGTGGAACATCCGCTGAAAGCAAGCTATCTCGCAACTAACTCTAACCATTGGCCCAGGTAAGATCACTACAAGGAAAAGGGTGTTTTCTCCATTGTCCTTCATTAGTACATCCACTGCATCTATGACAGCATGTCTATACTACTAGGGGGACCTCAAAATTTTAAAAAGAAGTTGTGGGAAACTTTGCTTTTAAAAAATCAAGATCAGTTAAGAGAAATAGGCAGAGAATTGAAAGAATGAGGATTCTTTATGGATTGCTTTTTCTTACAGATGTCTTGGCCACATAATATATCTCCACAATTAATCATAATGGCACAAGGTGTTTGCTATTTTCTATTTCCATGTAGCAGATGATGTCTTGGGGGAGGAGGGAGGGGTATCATAATTCATTAAACCTAAAAGCTATATCAAGTGATGCAATTGCTATGGAATACAGATGCAAGGTTATAATATGCCCAGTTTGGAAAGAGAAAAATAATACATTAGGCACATGAGATATCTTTATGTATAAGTTTGAGAATCATTAAATTGCTGTCATTTTTTCTTCCTTCTCAGCATCAATTACTCCACTCTGGTTTTACTTACTCTACTCTGGATAATGAGTCCCTAGAGCATGTTTCATTGCGGGAGAATGAACACATTCTTCACTTGCGGTCAGTGGGATGTGGTTAATTTGAAATCACTTAAACTATTATATCTGTCAAGCGTGGTTATTTTATTTTCAATTCACATCAGTGTTTTAGTATGCATGTCGGTTACTGGGTCAAACTGCCAGATTAATTTCCAAGTATTTGATGGAAATGCTCTTTATCACTGTCTTTAAACTCCCGTTGAAACATAATCTAAACCGATTACCAATATATTTGCAAAGATACAGTATCTGCTTTGGGACTTTTTTATTTATGATAAAAAAAGTCCTCTAAATCAATAGGGTCCAATTTTCATATGTACACTGTACACTTATGCAAGAGATTTACCTAAATGCTTTGTTTAGGAAAAGTATATAATGAAATACAGAGACAAGAAAGAACAAATGACATGCATAGCCAGTGGTTGCTCAGAATGCTATAATATAGTGCAAAGCTAGTCTGACTTTGCATTTCAGCTTTTTCATATACATCAAAATTGCTCCTGAATTAACCCAACATGAAGCTTTCTGGGACCAGTTTTGTACCTTATCGTAAATATATTTCCAGATGGCAATTAGGTGATCCGTATAGTCCTTGTTTTCAGCTTCTTTCTGTAAAATCCTAGAGCAAACTAATCACCTACCCACCATCTGATTGCTACCTTGTTGCATGATTAGTGAATTCACCCAGCATGAAATTGGTCTCTGATAATCCAAAGCGGTAAAAAGACACATCATCATAAAATCAACCTTCAATAATCACAGAACTGCTGGTTTCTAGAAGCATCTTGTTCTTTTTTTTTGGGGGGGGGGGTGCTTTGCAGTTTTCCCTCCATTACAGTATGTGTCTATGGTTACAGTGCTAGACTGAATTATTTTGAAAGACTGTGGGACACATCCAATGTTTCAGTTATCTGCATCTATGTATCCGTCTAGTATAAAAACATCATTGATGTAATTTATTGACAGTACTGATCATCTATGATATATGCCATCTCAGTTCAGCAACTGTTCCATGCACACAAGTTCCCATATATTCTCTTTGAGGTATTATCCTGACCTATATTTGGAAGCCTGTTTTGATGCATAGATTAACTTCATTGGATTGAGGCACTGAATTCAAAACCTGCTTTAGCTGTGGATTGATGAACAATTAAACTTGCTTCACATATTATTCACGTGAAGGAATCATCTTATGACTGCTGGAGGTTGGAGCCATGCTTCTACTTGCACCCACTCATTACAGTACTAACTGTACTGTACTGAGATGCGGTGCTGGTTTCATCACTGCATGAATAAACAGCAGGATGGTTCATCCTATCTGTTAGCAGCCAATCATACACAGAAGTGCATGTGATTGGGGTGCCCAACTACACAAATATCCAGATGAAATTGTGAAAGGGGCTTCTCTTTTTGTTAGGGAGCTTGAGTATTTTTTCTGACTGCCCATACTAGTTCCAACGCCTGGAAGTCTACACATGAGTAGCTGGATATGGTTTTTTTCTTTGTTTTTACTTTTTGCTACACATGATTATATTCCAATCCTGGAATCTGTGATGGAGCAGCAGTGCATCTCCATTCACCAGAAATAAGTATTGGCTCCTCATGGGTATGAGACATGAGCAGAAATTTATGGGCAGAAAATGTGGTATTCATTTTCAGAGCTACTAAGTAACTTATGCATTATAAAGATAGCAAATATTGTGTTCGTTATAATAACTATGGAAATTATCATCATTTGTAGTCCATCAATGTTTATGACCCCCTAAAATGGTTAGTGTTTAAAGTGTTGCAAATCTTTGTGTTGTTTTGCAGAAAATGCTAACACAGCCACTTGTCTGAAAGTTATAGGATTTATTAAAAAATGCTAAATTTGGCTAAAGCGGGTTCAACTAAAATATTAATAATTTGACAGCAAAAATAACTCCACTAAAAAGAAAGTTTTGTTTTATTTGTCAACATAACTTTAAGTAGCTAATTATTTCATGGAATTATAATTAATTTAAAGTGATTATATTTGCATGTAATGCCAATAATAATTTTCCTCCTTTCTAAATTAACAATAAAGAAAAAGAAAGAAAAAGATTTTCCCCCACATTTACATAGGCTGGCAGAGACACAACATTCTAGTTACTCAGGCATTTCTGCAGGGAATCTTTTAGATGACAGTCCATGAGACATAGAAGGGCTGAAACAAGAAGCAAATATTGCTTACTCCCATAGACTCACAGGAGAACTTTTTTGCTCATACACAGAACTGTTGGAATCCAATCAAAGTCTTTCCTACTATTTTCTAATCTGGTTAGGTAATCCGGGATTATTATCTTTGTATTAAAGCAGGGGGAAGGGGGGTGCAACTGGGAGGGAAACTTAAAGACAGGACATTGCTTAAAGCTACTTCGTGAGTTTATGGTTGAAGAGGAATGATTTATTGTATTTAGTTATGAGGTAGCCAAAGTTCATGGTGAATATCCAGTCTTTCCTTTTACAATCCTCTTTCCAATTGTTTACTACCTCCAAGGTTTACCATACTTCACTTATGAGAGAACAGCTCCGCTGGTGCTTTTTCAGGAACAGTGCCCTGTCAACACTAAGGTAGAATCTTGCCCTTGATAAATTGCTAGACTAGTTCTCATTCCCTGGAGAAATTCAGAAAAATCATGTACCAGTTTCTTTGGCAGAGAATTTAGCAAGGATATTTTAATCCAGTTGTAGTTCCATACACACCACATATATCTGGTGGAAAGGACACATAACATAGGAAAAGTTGTCCTAAATCAGTAATAGATTCTAGAGTAGGATTCAGAACTTGTGGCACTCTGGAAGTTGCTGAAGTTTTCATTCTAGTAGTGCACACTAATAGGATTTGTACTGACAATGCTGGGACGTGTAGTTGTGCAGCACCTTCTTTCTTCAAAAGGAGCTTTAAAATTGCCATTTTTGCCAAAATAAACACAACTTAGGTGATTTCCTAACAGGAGCGTCACAGGAGACTTCCAGTACTAGATAAGATTGCTATGACTTTCTGACTAAAAATGCAAAAAAAAAAAGTTAACACATTCAGGCTCAGTGTGACATTATCACACAATAGAAGGTTTTTCCTGGGGCTAATGGGAGCTTAATTGCTAATTTTGCAGGGGGCATAAGTGGAGTAGGAGTTTTCTCCTCTCTCTGCAGGTCATGGTCAATCTCAATTGCCCCCTCCCAGATGTTTTGAGAGAGAGAGAGAGAGAGAGAGAGAGAGAGAGAGAGAGAGAGAGAGAGAGAGAGAGAGAGAGAGAGAGAGAGAGAGAGAGAGAGAGAGAGATAAAACATTAGAGGCTTTATATATATTTATACATTTAATACTATATGCAGTTTGATCTAGAGACTGAGAAATTAAAGATAACAAAATGTTTCCCTTATTTTTTCAGCTTTACTTGCAGTTTCATTTGTTCTCTTGACTACTCTGAGCACATATGCACTTCTTAATGTGAAAATATATTATTCAAATAACTATATTCTGGCAATGTAAAGATAAAATAGAGCTTCCTCTGAATAAATAGATCTTATTCTGAGCCAGAGGCCCCAAACAGCTCAAACTTAAAGATGCTGAAATATTGGCTTAGCTACTAATTACAAGGTGCTCCTATGAAGAATTAAAGGAAACTCCAACAGTCCTTTTATTATCACAGGAATGTACATATTACATTAATAAATTATGTTGCTGCATTATGCAGCTGCTGAATCGTCAGATTAGGATAGTATGCTATGCTGCAAACCCATTAACTCTAAATCCGCTTTGGTTACAGAGGGAAGGTATGTTCCCAAGTTCAACTACCTTTACATTTTACTTTCCATAAGCCTGAGAATAATCAGATACAAGTCTGCTTTATGGGATGAAATGTTTAGTTGCCTAATCAAATTTAAGGAAAAGCTCTATTTGTGCAAATCCCTAAAAACGTTTCATTTTGAAGAAGCTATTACAAACAACAATAACACATAAATCATTAGACACAAAAATACAAAATGAATTTTGCACAAGATAATTTTGAATGTGTATGATCACATTTTAAAATGTTTCTTCAATAAATGCAATGTTCATAATTGTGCACTATATAAGCCATTAATTAGAAATAACATTTTTTAAAAACAAAGCACCCCAGTAATTGTTTTTAGTTTCCTAAAGACCTCCGATATTAATATTCAGTAGTCATTATTATAGATCTCACTAGCTGTTATTTATTATGTTGTTCTATTATTGACTTATTATTATTATTATTAAATAGTCTTTTTTTCAGTAGTCATTATTATGAATGTCTTCTAGATATTGCATGAATTTTGGAATCATTTCTTTTCCCTTTACTTCCAAATTTTTGCCTTTATTCTTACTTTGTTTTTGCTTCCTTGGATTCAAGTTTGCCTATTCTACCTTTCTTCTATTTTCCTGCTTCCATGTCTGGCCAGTTATGTCTATCCTTATCTTTCTTTCCATGACATACCTTGTTATGATCTTGCAGCCTACCATCACAAAATCTATCATGGTTTGCCCTAAAGGCTCATTCCAAACTTTAAGAACATCAATATCTCTTACTTTTTCCTTTATGTTCTATACTATTGTTGGTTCTATATTTGCATTAGAAACAACCATTGTCATTTCCATCTTGAAAACATTGTCCTTAACCTAACATCAAACATATATACATATATATCATCACTGTATTTCCATGCAACATGCAAACTACAAAAAGGGAGGAAGAAATAATAAACCATAAGAAATTGAAGACATGAGATAAGGAAGGAAATATAATCTAGTTTACACCATCACCAACTGGTCTATCTTTCCATGTCGTTCTATCTTTGCAGTCCATCCTTGATTCCACCATGTTGATATATCACTTCATACATAGTGTTTTGTTCTTTAAACTAGTATTATGTGCTAAATTGTCATCTTCAAATAGTAATGGACTAGATCAAAGCCAAACAAACAAACTAACCCACCAGAAACTGAAGAAACTCAATAGTTCTTCTTTCTTTTTTTTACCCTGGCTGGGGAGATGGTACCTGTAGTCCACCAGAGTTTAAAAAGGGCATGATTCAGTTTCTCTGTGATTTGAAATTCAAGCTGCTTCAGGATTCCAGAACTCTGTTACCTGGACTTTCTGTATAAGATACTTGTATTTCCTTCTGCATAATAATGTCATGAATTTGCATGCATATCTTTATATGTTTGCATGTGTGCATGCACTTTCTTTCCAGAGACAAATCAGGGTGTGCTCATTCATGCTGTCTGTATGGGTATTGTCTTTGGGATCTAATCAAGATGGGTGTTTGTCCTCTGTATGTGTGCTTCTGCTTTCCCTTCATGTTTCTTCTGTATTTGTTTACACAGTGTACAGTGTATGTATATACTGGGAAGCACAAGGCAGGCTACTAACGCTCTGGAGGAAAGGGAACATGCTGTCCCATAGGGACGCATTGAGGGAATTTTTCTGGATTTTCTCCACAATCCCAGCCAGATCTGTCCCATTTTAAACTCAGTCTTTGCTGACTTCTCCCACTACACCAAATTTTGCCCTGTTCTGTTCCTGGAAAGTTAATCTGTTCACAGACAGGCAGCATCATATATGGATGGACAGACTGAGTCCTGAGTCCCTTTATATTATTTTTTCCAATATTCTGTTGATTTGGAAATAATAAAGCAAAGTAAGGAAAGCATACAAAGTATGGTTTCTGCAGTTCTTTCCAGCCCCTCCACCAACAGTGGACACAGGAGGCATTTGCATTTTATTTGATGTAATGAAATAACTTGTTTAATATGTTTGTGTATATGTTTGTTTCTGCTCTCCCTTTGTGTTGTCTATGAAGGTTCTCAGTCATCCAGGTGGAATTGTCTGTAGCTTGAATCATGTCAACTGGATTTCTATTTTCTCAGTGGAAACGTTTCGCTCCTTATCCAAGGAGCTTCCTCAGTCTGAGCAAAGTTGGTAAGGGAATCCTAAATATGTTTCTAGGTAGCTGTGTGACCTTACACCTGGGGCTAGGTCATGGTTATATTGAGATGTTATTTTTAAGTCCTTTTATCATCTAAAGGAGGATTGTTAAGATCACCATGCTGCTGTTGAGCTTGTGAAATGGTCTCAAGCTCAACAGCAGCATGGTGATCTTAACGATCCTCCTTTAGATGATAAAGGGACTTAGAAATAAACATCTCAAATAACCATGACCTAGCCCCAGGTGCAAGGTCAGACAGCCACCCTAGAAACATATTTAAGGATTCCCTTACTAACTTTGCTCAGACTGAAGAAGCTTCTTGGATAAGGAGCGAAATATTTCCACTGAGAAAATAGAAATCCAGTTGACATGATTCAAGCTACAGACAAAATGCCTGCAGTTGCTTCGTTTTTGGCAGAATGGGATGAAATTAGCAGGTATAATTGTCTTGTTAGAGGACATTAATCCTGCCAAGTTTCAGATAGATATCTTTGAGTATTTCACCACAAAAAAGTTTGAAATATCTCCTGTGCACTTACTTTAAGGCAGAGATAGTAGGGATAAGGAAAGGATAGCAAAGTAGCCTCCACTCTGTCTAGTAAACAGCCTATAAATATGTTGTGCTGAATTAAAATTCTGTCATTTGCTGTTGTTAATGTCCTAATGTACATAATTTCACCAGGATTGTCCGACAGTAAACTGCTTGAGTTCTTGTAAGCTTATGCATATAATGTATGTGTTGTCAGTCAAAGCATCTAGCCTCTTTGTCTTCTGTCAATTATCTTTGATTTTTCCAAGCATCAGAATCTTCCCTGATAACTCTTACTTTTGCAGTACGTGTTTAGCTTCATCATTAGTGTTTCCAGTGAACATTCTACTTTCTAATAGTCCAGATTTCATAACAACTGAGAAGATCATGGCCCTGATAATATGTACTTAGTTGTCAGTGTGATGCCTTTAATGTTTTGTCTAGAATATATCACAGTCTTTCTCCCAAGTATATTTCAATTTCCTCTAGTGTCTCTGAATGATAGCTAGATAGCTAGACAGACAGACAGAAAGATTTTTTCTTCAACAAGAAATTCCTTAAATTCCTAACTTAACTAACCAGCCATAAAAGTGGTATCATCAGCATATCTGAGGTTATTGATGTTTTTCCCAGCAATTTTAATTCCAGTTTTTATTTCTTCTAGTCCAGCACTTCTCTTGATATATTCTACATACAGTATAAGTTAAATATAGGAGGTTGTACAACTTTGGTGCACTCATCTCCTGATTTTTAACCATATAGTTTCTCCATATTTTGTTTTAATTATTGCATCCTGGTCATTGTAGGAATTCATTAATTGGCAGATGAACTGGCCCAGTACATCCATGCTTTTAATGGCTACCAAAATCTGTTGTGGTCAAAGGTCTTTGCATAATCATCAATTCTGTAGCTAGAATCATTGTGAATAACTTGTAGTCATTATTCAGTAATGATATTGGCCTATAGTTTCTTGTTAAAGTCGATTCTTGTCCCTCTTTAGGTATTAGTGCTATATTGGTCTCTGTCCAACTCTCTGGCACCTTTCTCCCTGTAAGATAGACTTCATTATGTTTTGTAAAGGATGTAAAAGTTCATCCTCAAAACATTTATAATAAGAATCTGATAATCCATCTGGTTCAGGCACCTTTCCTTGTTTAATCTCTTCTATAGCTTCAGAAACTTCCTTCATTGTTATAGGCCCATTCATAATCTGTCTCTGTTCCTCTTTAATCCTCAGTAAATTTTATTTCTTTAAATAATCATCTATTTTCTCCAGAAAGTTGTCACTTCTTTTATATAAATTGGAATAATATTGATGAAATGTTTTTTGTATGGCCATGTTATCCATTAACAGAGTATCTCCATCTTGTAATTTCAATATAATTTTCTTTTCCTTTTCTTTTCATAATTAATATGCCAACCACTTTCCTGGTTTGTTTGCAAACTCAATTTTTTTTTTGCTTTACATAGTTCATTTTTATTCCCATTTCTCTTACTGTTAACATAGTTAACTGTCATTGTAAAAGCTTAATTTGTTGAGAAATACTTATCTTCTCTGGAAATTTCTTTAGTTCATCTTCTTTTCTTTTTATCTCATCCAAAGTAGCTTGTATTTTAACCTTGACTCTTCTTTTTGAGTTCACTATTATATGGTATAAAATAATGTCTAATGAAAGCTTTACTTGCATCCCAAACCATTCTTAAATCAGTACCTTTATCTAAATTATTTTCAAAAAATTCTTTTAATTTCTTTTTACAATCCTCCACCATTGCTTCTTTCTGTAGCAACATTTCATTTAGTTTCCATCTAAAAGAACTAGATTTCCTTTAATAAGTCAAACTCACAGGATTATGATCCAAAAAAGTATTTGGTAATATTTCTACTTTAGAAACCTTAGTAGCCAAATTCTTTGAAATCCAAATAGTATCTAATCTTGAAAAAATCTATGTCTTTCAGAAAAGTAGGTATACTCTCTTGAATTGCCATTTTTCTGTCTCCATATATCAACCAACCCTAAACTGTCCATCAAATTAAAAAAAACTTTTGGTAGTTTGCCTTGAGTAATTTTAATATTTTTCTCAGATGTTCTATCCAGTTGTGGGTAGACCATTCCATTCCACTATTAACACTATTTTAAGTTAATGGGTTTTAAGATTGTAAAGAAAGTAAAATATCTGGGTATCACTATGACAAATATGAACTGTATGTTCTTTCAAAATAACTATGTT
This sequence comes from Charina bottae, assembly GCA_023362775.1. Taxonomy (NCBI): domain Eukaryota; kingdom Metazoa; phylum Chordata; class Lepidosauria; order Squamata; family Charinaidae; genus Charina; species Charina bottae. The sequence goes on along the minus strand of JALMGJ010000005.1, from coordinate 20,744,802 downwards.
AAGACATGGAATGAAGTTTAAAAAGACATGTTAAGATGGGAGAAACTACAACTGTCATTGCTGGGGAGAATTTCTGTGATAAAAATGAATGTCTTGCCTAGAATGACGTTTTTGTTTCAGACAATACCTGTTTTGACAACTGATGCACCATTTAAACAGTGGCAGAAGGATATATCTAAATTTGTGTGGCAGGGGGAAAAAACACGAGTTAAATATAAGTGTTACAAGATGCAAAAGAAAGAAGAGGATTGGGTCTGCCTGACTTGAAATTATATTTTGCAGCTTGTTGTTTGGCTTGGATGAAAGAGTGGGTGCTGCTGAGAAATAGAAGGCTCTTGGAGTTATAAGGACACGACCTGAGATTTGGGTGGCATGGATATTGGTGGTACGACAAAGTCAAGGTTAATGTGGATTTTAAAAATCATTATGTTGGATGTGCCATATTAAGAATATGGAATAGATACAAACCCAGGTTGTGCCAGAAAGCTGCTTTGTGGCTTGCAGCACAAGAAACATTTTATAGATGAGAAATAATAGGCAAACATAAATGGCTAACTTATAATGAGATACTAGAATTTTGTCAAGGGGAATGTAAAATAAAATAAAGAGAAGAACTGGTGCAGAGGAATATAGTTGTCAATAGTTTTCTTATCTACAGTTATTAGGAAGATATAAAGTAGACAAAAGTGTTTATGGTTTTGAACATTGTAAGACTGAGTTAGAATTGTATACAAATGATGAACATGTAATTGTTAAAATGTATAAACTTTTATTGAAATTTGAAACAGAAGAAGAACAAGTGAAAGAATATATGCTAAAGATAACAAAATTTTGGTTATAATATACAGATGAAACAATGGGAAAATATGCGGTTGAAAGGATTGAAATTTACACTATGTTATAATCTTAAAGATATATATATATATATATATATATATATATATATATATATATATATATATTTTAAGGTTTTCCCCTGCACAGTCGTGTCCGACTCTAGGGGGCAGTGCTCATCTCCGTTTGTTAGCCGAAGAGCCAGCGTTGTCCAAAGACGCTTCCACGGTCATGTGGCCGGCATGACGCGCGTGGAACGCTGTTACCATCCCACTGAAGTGGTACCTATTTATCTACTTGCATTTGCATGCTTTCAAATTGCTAGGTTGGCAAGTGCGGGAGCTCACTCCGTCACGCGGCGCTCAGGTCTCGAACCGCCACCCTTCCATATATATAGCCTTTGTATAATCAATTAAAAAAATATAGATTTACTTTTCTATATTTATTTATTTATTTATTTATTTATTTTTATCCCACCTTTATTATTTTTATAAATAACTCACCTAATACTCATTCCTCCTCCTATTTTTCCCACAACAACAACCCTGTGAGGTGAATTGGGCTGAGAGAGAGTGACTGACCCAAGGTCACCCAGCCGGCTTTCATGCCTAAGGCGGGACTAGAACTCACAGACTCCTGGTTTCTAGCCCAGCACCTTAACCACTAGACCAAACTGGCAAATTCTTTTGCCTTTTTCATTCTTTACCTTCACTGAGGAAAAGGCATTACAAAGATAACTTTCTATGCAAAGATGGCCATAATAAAAGATAATGAAGGCAAAGATCAGCTGGAGAAAGAAGATGTAAATAAGTTATGGTGCAAATATATAGAAGCAATGTACAAAAATCAATGATACATATTAGGGTTTGACCACTGAACTACAGTCATTCTGGGAAATCAAGTTAATCGTCCCTAAAAATATTGCTTTTTTTTTGTTTGCTTTGTCTTTAATCATTCACCAATTTCATTCTATAATTTACCAATTTCAGGCATTCTGTGTATCAGATCTTACCATTAAATCTATTATTTTCCTTCACTGAATAATCATATTAAATATTGTTAAGACTGTATTTGATGGTTTTATTTTCTTGAGTATTAAGTTGTAATTCTGCAAGATGAAATTAGTGATCTGAGACACAGTCAGGATCAAGTTCACTGTCTGCTGACTGGATAGAGCTTTTTCATCTTTGCAGAGTATATAGAGAATTTGAGTTTTGAGTTGCCCATATGTTGATGTGTATATACCTGTTAGGTTATTGGAAAGAGTTTTTTGCAATAAAGAAAGTTTTTCTTGGCAGAATTCTTACTATTATGCAGCCTGTTATATTTTATACACCAAGGCCAAACCTTCCCATTATTCCAATACTATTTTATTTTCAACCTTAGCATTCTCTTCTCCTATAATTAGAATGATGTTTTTTTGAGTGTTGTGTCACCATAGAACTGTTCAACCTCTACTTCCTATACATCTCTGCTTCAAGCATAGATTGGATTACTATAATGTTCATTGATTTGTCTCAGACTTGAATTGAAGTCATTCTGTCATTTGGGAAGATTGTATCTAAGCTTTGACTTTGATATTCTTTTATGGGAAATGATGGCTATTCTGATTTTTCTTTCTTGTCAGCAGTTATGTTCTGATGCTTCTCTGATGTGAAGTGACCCATTCCAGTATATTTTACTTCAATGATTCCTATAATGTCAATGTTAAATTTTGACAATTGTGGTGAAGGAGCTTGCAAATGATGCTGTGAGGTATTTCTGCTCTGATAGCATCAACTTTACCCTGTTTCATGATCCTTCCATGTATCAGTGGAAAAATCATCAGTAAATCAGTATATATCTTTGTAACTTCAATCTTTCCTTTTGCAGTTTTGGGATATGCAAGCCCTGTCAATGCTTTGCTACAAGGTAACAATCCATGAAGTGGATAAGAACAGTATGTATATGATGGAAGTAAAGCAAGTTTTGATCCCAAGAGTCCCAATGGATTGATCAACTCAAGGCATATTCAGACTGCCAAGAGCTGAGTTGAACTACCAGTTAAGTTGTCAGGACCAGCATCAAAGTGTATGTTCCATTAATGCAAGAGAGAGCAAAGTTAAGGCTTACCGCAGCCACATTACAGAAATCAAGAATTAAGAAGTGAATGAATCCAAAGCAATGTAAATCTCAACACCTGAAAAGAGGTGGTAAAATTCATGTCATTTTCAGAGAGCCAATTAAATCACTGAAATTTACACCAGCTTCCACCATACATTGACATGCAATTTCAAAACTGAATATTTTCTATAAAGCCCCAGAGAAAAGCCACTGAAAGTTGAAAGCCATCTGATTTGACTCGTACTGAAATGGGTCTTTATTTCCATTCACAAATCTGCTTTAATGGCATGATTCAACCAAATCTTTGTCAACCTGAAGCATCCTTTCAAAGCTTTATCCAGCACCAAAGTTCACTAGGTCCAATAATTGTTATTGGTTTCTTTTATTGTATCCTGCATTATGATTAATTCAATCATAATCAATCAATCCATATTTAACTGTTCTGTTCAGATTTTATTTTTGTACCTAAGGAAGAGTTCAAAATACAGGTGGTTCCTAATTCTTCAATAAAAATAACAACAATAACAACAGGTTGTATCAAGATGAAAGTCACAATCCTTGGCTTAACTGAAAGGTATGGTTGTATTTTTTTTCAGATTCTAAATATTTTGTGAAAAAGATACTCCTCATTCACTGCAGTTCACTAGGGAAATTCTCCTATAAGACAAGACACTGCCAGTGTCCAGCTACATCCCCAGAAATAACTCTTTGGCTTTTTCCAAAGTGAAATGGTGAAAAAAAATTCCATGAAATTTCTGCAGAGAGAAAGAGAGATGAGAAATAGAGAAACAGGTGGAGGGTTTTTTAAAGCAATTTTATGTGTTTTATTGTTTATTTTATTTGTTATATTAGTGTTCAGTGCTTTGAGTACAATAAAAATATAATTATAATTAAAATATAATTATAATTTTGAAACAATAGCTGCAGTGGCTTTAGTCTTCTCTGATTTCCTGCTGTTTTTTGGTGCTGAAAGTCCTTCTCGTTTGTCCAGTTACTTCAATTGCCCCAACAAATGAGCCATATCTTTTTACTCTCTGAATTTATTTTCATTTGTACTACACAAAGGGAAAAGTGATTAAGGAGTTAAAAACTAACTTTTTCCATTAGCCTATCACCACAAAATCACTGCTATAACAGTTCAGTCTTCCTGGAATTACTTCTTAATTAAGCTTAATTATACCATCAAACAATTACTCAAAATTTGACCTTTTCTAATAAAAGTCAGGCAACAAATATGTGGGTGAGGCTCTGAAACTGTGCTATAAACATCCATGAGAACAATAATCACATTTTCCTTGGTGTCTTTCTTTTCTTTTTAGCTCCATGATTAACATTCAGCTAACCTGTTTTTTTTCCTGAATTACTTTTCATCAAGTTGTGCTAGAGACAGCTCCATGCCCAGTGCCATCTCTGTGTATTTTTAATTAAATTTAGTGATTGAAAAATTCTGAGTAAGAAAAATATGAAGATCAAATATATATTATGATTTATTATTTCTTATGTATTTATTTATTTGAATTTATTAGCCACCCATTTCCAATGGACTACATAATTCTGTGACAGCTCACAACCACAGGATTCTATTCTTCCAAGGGATGCCACCACTTCAAAGGCTGTGGGCTTCATCATTTTTCTTCTGCAAATCAAATAGCAAAGCCAGTCAGAGAAGGTTTTTGAAGGAGCAAAATTGTAAGTCAATGCTGCAAATAAATTGGAATTTGTGTTCTTTGAGATATTCCAGAGCCAGACTATTTCTCCTCCTCACTCCAAATATTCTGACATTTCTTACTGTTGTTTCTTATATATGAAACTTACTGTCTATTTAGGAACATAGGAATATAAGAAGTTACCGTTAGTATGACAGTAGAAGTTCTCTAGGATCTAGGAAATAATTATTTCACTCACATTCTTTTCTGTTAATAGATCTTTCAACCAAGTGGCAACACTAATTTGAATATAAGCTGCTCAAAAAAATAAAGGGAACACTGAAATAAGACATCCTAGATCTGAATGAATGAAATATTGGTATTAATTACTTTGTTCATTACATAGTTGAATGTGCTGACAACAAAATCACACAAAAAGCAATGGAAATCAAATGTAAGCAACCCCTGGAGGTCTGGATGTGGAGTTACACTCAAAAATTAAAGTGGAAAAGAACAATACAGGCTGATCCAACGTTGATGTAATGTCCTTAAAACAAGTCAAAATGGGGCTCAGTAGTGTGTGTGGCCTCCATGTGCCTGTATGACCTCCCTACAATGCCTGGGCATGCTCCTGATGAGGTGGCGGATGGTCTCCTGAGGGATCTCCTCCCACACCTGGATTAAAGCATCCCCCAACTCCTGGACAGTCTGTGGTGCAACGTGGCGTTGGTGGATGGAGCGAGACATGATGTCCCAGATGTGCTCAATTGGATTCAGGTCTGGGGAACGGGCGGGCCAGTCCATAGCATCAATGCCTTCATCTTGCAGGAACTGCTGGCACACTCCAGCCACATGAGGTCTAGCATTGTCTTGCATTAGGAGGAACCCAGGGCCAACCGCACCAGCATATGGTCTCACAAGGGGTCTGAGGATCTCATCTCGGTACCTAATGGCAGTCAGGCTACCTCTGTTGAGCACATGGAGGGCTGTGCAGCCCCCTAAAGAAATGCCACCCCACACCATTACTGATCCACTGCCAAACCGGTCATGCTGGAGGATGTTGCATGCAGCAGAACGTTCTCCACGGCGTCTCCAGACCCTGTCACGTCTGTCACATGTGCTCAGTGGGAACCTGCTTTCATCTGTGAAGAGCACAGGGCGCCAGTGGCGAAGTTGCCAATCTTGTGTTCTCTGGCAAATGCCAAACGTCCTGCACGGTGTTGGGCTGTAAGCACTCTGGACACTACGCTGACAGACACAGCAAACCTTCTTGCCACAGCTCGCATTGATGTGCCATCCTGGATGAGCTGCACTACCTGAGCCACTTGTGTGGGTTGTAGACTCCGTCTCATGCTACCACTAGAGTGGAAGCACTGCCAGCATTCAAAAGTGACCAAACCATCAGCCAGAAAGCATAGGAACTGAGAAGTGGTCTGTGGTCACCACCTGCAGATCCACTCCTTTATTGGGGATGTCTTGCTAACTGCCTATGCTTTCCGCCTGTTGTCTATTCCATGTGCACAACAGCATGTGAAACTGATTGTCAATCAGTGTTGCTACCTAAGTGGACAGTTTGATTTCACAGAAGTGTGATTGACTTGGACTTACATTGTGTTGTTTCAGTGTTCCCTTTATTTTTTTGAGCAGTGTGTGTGTGTGTGTGTATATATATATATAAATAAAACATCCAAGTACAACCAAAGGATAAGACAGATCCTGAAGAGCCAGCTTAATGGGAAGAACAAAATCCATGCCATTAACATGTATGCCCTGCCAGTCGTCAGATTCCCTGCCGGTATAGTGAGCTGCCCAAAGGAGGACATGGAGGCTGCTGATGTGAAGACCCGGAAGCTTCTCACAATGTATGGAGTCTTTCACCCCAAGTCCAACACCCAGAGACTGTACACCAGCAGGAAAGAGGGCAGGCAGGGTCTGGTGAATGTCAATGCCACTGTCCTGGATGAGACCCAGAGCATCCAGGAGTACATCAGTAAAATGGCACCTAAAGATGAGCTGCTGAGAGAATGCCTGAAGCAGCAGCAGACATGGAAGAAAGATCAAGCAGAGGAAGTGCCATGGTAAGACAAGACCCTGCATGGGATGTACCATTGACAGATAGCTGAGGTGGCTGACATTGGGAAATCCTACCAGTGGCTGGAAAGGGCTGGATTAAAGAAGCACTGAGGTACTGATCATAGCAGCACAAGAACAGGCACTAAGCACCCAATCCATAGAAACAGGGGTCTACCACACTAGACAAGACTCAAGGTGCAGACTGTGCAGAGAGGCCTCAGAGTCAGTCCAACACACAGTGGCAGGTTGTAAGATGCAGGCAGGAACAGCATACACTGAACGGCACAACCAAGTAGCTGGCATTGTGTACAGGAACATCTGCACAGCGTATGGGCTAGACCCTCCAAAGTCCAGATGGGAGATTCCACAGAAGGTTGTGGAGAATGACAGGGCTAAGATCCTAGGGACTTCCAGATCCAGACAGACAGGCAGGTACTGGCCAATCAACGAGACATTGTGGTCGTAGGCAAGGACCAGAAGACGGTGGTGGTGATAGATGTAGTGGTGCCAAGTGACAGCAACATCAGGAAGAAGGAGTATGAGAAGCTGGAGAAAGAGGAACTAGAGAGGATGTGGAAAGTGAAGGCCAAAGTGGTCCCAGTGGTGGTAGGAGCACTCAGGGCTGTGACTCCTAAGCTGGGAGAGTGACTCCAACAGATCCCAGGAGCAACATCAAAGCTCTCTGTCCAGAAGAGTGTAATGCTAAGAACAGCTAAGATACTGTGCGGAACCCTCAAACTCCCAGGCCTCTGGTAGAGGACCCGAGATTGAAGAAGACACATACCACCAATAGGGGTGAGAAGGGAATTTATATATATATATATATATATATATATATATATATATATATATATACACATACACACACACACACACACACACACACACACACACACACTGTGTGTGTGTGTTATTATATATATATATATATCCAATTTAGTCAAAAGCAGATATGAAGGTTTAAATGTATCCCATGTCCAATGCCTAATTTAAAAGAAGGAAATCAGTTATTAATAGTGAAATCCTATGCCTGTCTAATAAAAAAATCACACTGAGTCAGGGAAATTCTCTCCAATGTAAATAAATGAATTAATAAATGAACTTAGCAGGAGATATTTCACAAAGCCTTAGATGACTGAGACAGCTTCACAAAACTTTATTTTGACCATAAGTTCCAGTTTCCTAGCAACAAAGGAGATGCTCACATTTGAACTCAGAAAGTATATTCTCCATCAATAACTATAGCTTCATATAATAGAGGTGTGCATCAAGTCTTGAGCCAAACAGGTGAACTTGAACAGTTTAGGGAGATCTACGAATTAAAACAGAGAACCGGTTTGGTGTAGTGGTTAAGGCACCAGGCTAGAAACTGGGAGACCATGAGTTCTAGTCCCACCTTAGGCATGAACCAGCTGGGTGACCTTACTCCAGTCACTCTCTCTGAGCCCTAGGAAGCAGACAATGGCAAACCACTTCCAAAATCTTGTCAAGAAAACTTCAGGAACTTGTCCAGGCAGTTGATAGGAGTCAACACTGACTCAAAGGTACAATATAATAAATAAAATAATCCAACCTAAAAGCACAAAAACATAATGTTCTAGTAGTGATCCTCAGGAAGCCTAGTGAAGATGTTACAGCATACTTTCTTTAACCTTCTTCTGAAATAAGAGGTGCTGAAACACACTCTGTGGTGAAAAAAGCTCTGTTGTGAAAGTGCCATCACAGTAAGAGGAGTCATTTCTTCCGTACCACCACTGCCACAAAGGAAGCTTGTTGATGCCTATTAGAGTTCTTTGAGTGTTCAGTCAAAATATTAATAGGTCTTTCTCCATCTGCATTCTACCTATGTGCAGTCTAGGCTTCTGCTCAAATATACACCAAGAAGTTGAAGAGTTTCATCTGTTGGGTGGGGGAGAAATTCTATTGAACACTCAAGGCTAGGGTTCTAAAAGAAATCTACCACAGATTTCTATAGGAGCGAAATTGCACTATTATCAAAATGGTTTCAGTTACAGCACAAATGGCTAACAATAAATGGGTTGTGCAGTTCTTGGTGCTCTCTGAGCTTGACTGCTTGCAGATGTTTCATTACCCAACTAAGTAACATCATCAGGGCAAGTGAGTGTGGGTTTTCTGCCTGTTTATATGCAGTAACTTTCCTTGCCAGTGTTGGTGGGGTGTAGTTTGCAAGCAAGCATACATTTGGGGACAATTCATACAAACAAAGACTGCATATTTGGGACAACTGTATGCAAAAACATGTTACACTGCATTAAAAAAAGCATACAATGGATAGTTGTGTTTTAAAAGTATACATTAAGGAAAGTTACATACAGATCTCTATACTGATAGGGAAAGTTCTGTATACCAACAAAGAGTTCTTAGTATTTTTAAAACATTGCAAAAAAAGAAAGAAAGAAAAAGAAATACTTATTAACGGAACAGAATAATGCATGACATCTTGCAACACTAACCTGGAGCAGATTTAGACTAATCTGCATGTCCCTACTCAAGACATTTCCACATTCCATAAATCAACAGGGTGCTCAATGGAGCTGGACAGCAATAGCAAGGTGGTGCCGTTTTTATGAACAGCTCCCTCAATGTGAATGATGTACACATGGGTGCCATATGTGATGATAATAACACTTTTCTAACCCATTGTACTGATAAAAGCCTCAGTGGATATATGTATCCACAAGGAACAAATAATATTGATCTATCCATACCAGTCTCCATTCTAAAGCAGCTTAACATCTGAATCAGTCTGGGAAGGATCCCACTATACATAAGATGTATGTGTACAGTAAAGTGGAAATCTGTATGGACATTCTATACAAACATCTCTATGCGAACTCAGTTTGACTGCAAGCCCAGCATCAACAGCCCATATGCCTCTTTATACATCCCATGGAAAATTGACTAATAGCTCATAAAGGATTCAGGAAGAACTGAATAGCTACCATACCAGTCAAAGAATGCCATTCCCTGACCATCAAACAGACTGAATGAATGAACATACATACATAGATCTTTATTTGTTTGTTTATTTATTTATTTCTCATTAAAAAAATCCCATGTGGTTATGAAGGAGTACAGTATATGCAGCAATATACATAACACTCTCTAAGACAAAAAAAATATTCTGTATTAAATGGGTGGGTTTTCTTCAAGAAGATTTAGGAGCAAAAGCATACAGTTAAAAATAGTGCAGGTTCTATTTTGTGAATTGGGGAAGAAGAAGCCAAAGTACTGAATGCAACCACAATGGCTCTAAGCTGACATCAAAGCAAAAATGGGGAAGGGGGGAGACGGTTGAAATGACAGCAGCAGCTGCAGCATCTGCCTCTAAATTAGGCTGTGTTTCAAAGTCTGCACTCAACTGCTAAGCAGTATAAAGACCCAGGAGGAAGGCTGCCCAAGAAAAAGAGCTAGCTTTCCAGGCTAACACATCAAAGTAACACATGCTAAGAAGAGCAATAAATGCATATGGCATGCAGTCACTTGCTGTTTAATTGCATCGGGCTTATGAAGCCAAGGAAAAACCTTCCTCTGATTCCTAATTTTAGAGAGGATTTGAGATCTTTTTCTAATGCAGAAAGCTGTCACAAATTGGGAGCAGATTAAATTCTGCCATTGCAAAGCAGCATCCCATAATTTCAAAGATGGAGATTCCCTCTCTGCTACCCCCCCACCCTACCACCAGTCAGTAGGACACCTGCAAAATACCAAGTTCATAATTATAGGCTATATAAAAGTAGCAGTTCATGTGTCTGGGGAAAAAAATTATAATGATAAAAAACTAAATCTTCACAATTCAAAGATAGGTCTTTAAAAAAATGAACAACTTTGACATTTAGTATAAAATTAAGCTACCTTTTATGTGATACTTTTTAAAATTAAATGCCTACCTAATGATACTTGTCATAAAAGGAGTAGATTAATAAATGCTGGAAATTTTAAAGTCAGAGTTATTTCCAGCTTTATGATATTTTCTAATTATTGTGCTTTAACATATTCGACATGATGCATAAATGAAAAGAATTCAATACCTTAAAAGAATTATAATGTTGAGATTAGAATGTTAATGTTGTAGGCAGATTCTGGCTTATTTTTCCTAGAATACCATACTAATATATGAACTGGATTATGCTATGGTTCTTGAATAAATATTGTTATTCTTGTAAAGTAGTCTATTTGACCATTAGAAAATATATAGGACATTAGAAAATGCCTATAAACTGGGTGATAAAACTGGTTACTTTCTCTTCTGAGCATTTAACCTGCAGCATTTAAAAGAATGCATGCACAAGCAGAGGGTTAAAGTTGCAAAAAAAAATCATCTATAATGCACTCAGGTAACTTGTGCGTTAGGAGAAACAATTCCAGCAGAAATGAGGCACTATGCCTGCCACAATGACAATATTACACATGAAATAATATTGGTTTTTATGCTTATGGATTTCTATCAGTTTAAATGAATCCATTCAAGGGCATCAACATCAAATATAGAATGCTTTCCAGCATAGTTCTCATCATGAAAATGATCAGAAAGAGTTGAAAGCAAAAAACAAAACAAGATGTATAATGCTCAAAGGGGGGGGGGGGAAGCAAAACAAACACAAATCATTAACAGATTGCTTTCGGTGATGTGTTTCACAGTATTGGCAGTTACACTAGAAAATGAAAAACGCAGCAAAAGTAATATATATATTTTATTTATTTATTTATTTTATTATTTATTTATTTATTTATTTATTTATTAAACAAATTTATAATACCGCCCAACTCACACATGGTGACTCTGGGTGGCTTACAGAATTAAAAACCATAAAAACATAATAGACACCCCCCGGCAGCAGCAACTTTTTACCATAAAAGTTGAAATCATCCTATTGTTCTGGGCACAGGCTCTCCCATACACAATCTGGGTTTCTCCAGGAATTCCATCTGGATAGCTTGGATCAGACATGAGACTCTGTGCAGACAAAAAAATGGATAATGGTTTATGGAAGAATAATTTACAGTGTGCATTTAATCATTTATTTTACGAACTAAAAAAAAATAAGGTCACTTTGACTTTAGAAGTCCGTTAAATGTTTAGTCAGTCTTCCCACCATTTGGCAGAAAGAGATGGGCACCACAATCTTCCATTTATGTTACTCCTGAGAATGAGACTGGATAAGCATGTTCTAAGACTATAGCCCTTTTATGATTGCATAGCAATTTATTGATAGCTCTCTACAGCTGTACAACATGGAACAGAGTATATCAAAGCACTGTATAAAAAATAAGCAAAAAATGTATATGCTCCAACTCCTGTGTTAAAGATCATAGTGTAAAGACCTACTGTATACCTGCATGCAAACTACTGATGACATGGGGCTACCTTTGAAAATAGTCTGATTTGGAAACTGAAATTTGGCTAAAATAGAGCTGTTGCAATAGCTCAAAGAGAACTCCCAGCAATTGAATTGAAAAGAGAAGTTATCAGCAAAAAAGCCCCTATCTTTTTGGTGGTAAAACGCAGCATGCTATAAGGCACACCCAGTATCTTCTTTAGAGTCATTTTAGTTAAGACTTTTGAAAGATTCTCCCAAGTCTTTTAAAAAAAATTGTTTACAGAATTCTGAATCACTGCTAAAGTGCTTTATTTTTCCTAGTTTTTAATTTTTTATACTGAAAATGGCTGTTTCATGTTATTGTATTTATAATGATATTTTGACATGCTGTAAGCTGCCCAGAGAACAATATTATTAGAAATATAATTTAGGTAGATATGAAAAGCAAATCAGATGCATTCTGTACATCAGTAGACATAGATGTCTGTTCCTGGCCATAATGATGCCAAATGGCAAAATTCATGTCATGATGCAAGCCCTGCCATTTCATATTTGTGTTGCAACATCACACACAAGTACATAAAGGGCAGAGTTTGCATCACAATGTTGTGACACCCACTTCATTACTTGCCTCTCTTCCCTCTCTTGTGGAGCACTACATCTATAGACTAGGAACTTTGGTGGGTTAAGAGAAAATTAGTTTAAAGTAGTTGCAGATAAAATTTGGTAGAGCAAATGACACAGTGAAGTTCCACTCTCCTCATATTGCATGGATTCCTATGGAAACGGCCTCTTGTTCTGAGTGAAATCAACGGTGAATTCCAGTCATGACTAATTTAACTCCTATTGGTCTCAATGAAGTAAAACTAATTTAGATTCAATCCCACTGAAAATTCTGATCAGCCAATTGACTCTATTATTTTACGCATCAAGCTTTTTGCCTTCTTTCATATTTTATCTGGAATAGTCCTGTCCTTCCTATCATCAAATCAATTTCCATTTTTTAAAATATTAATATTCCATCAACAAATCTTGCCCTGTTTCATCATTTTGTGTAGTGTCCATGTTACTTGCATTCTGATTTTATTAGGTAGAAGTCCCATAAGTTCCATGAAATTAAATAGGAGTGCATAAAAATCTCAGCTTTTCTTCCTGAACCTACTGGGCCAAGTCATGTTAATTTTGCATCCCATACAGTGCCTAGTACACTGCTGTTTCTAAATAAATGTTTAATGAGAAAAGGAAGGAGAAAGGAAACTTCATAGGAAAGATACATAAAATATTGTGGAGGTCAGATTTTTAGTTGGTACGACTCAGCATAATCCCACCAGCTTCCATACAGTTAGAATGATTTAAATTAAATCATCTAGCCCATATACAGTATTACAGCTGCTATTACCTAAATGCCTACAGCTCTATAAAATTAAAGCTGTATTATTATACTAATGTAATAACATGAATAAAAAATGAATCTGATCTAATGAATACATGATAAAAAATAATCTATTTGTTGTTTGTGCTGCCTTCTTTTGAAGTTTTCAACTCTAGAAATAAAACAATTTGGGTTCCATGCTGTTTTACAGTAAGTTTCAGTCCTTTGAGAATTTCACTTACTTGCAAATGTCCTGAATCCAGAAATTTGCAACAGGACTTCTGGTGTTTCTCTATTCTTCCCAAGTCCTAAGACCACCGATGTAATTAAGTTTTGTTTTCTTCATTTTTCTCCTGCTGTTAGAAATAAAATGTGTTGTTTAGCTTTCCAATATGCAACAAAAACTATATGAATACTAATCTATTTTAACCTCAGTGGATTTAGGATAAAAAGATTGACTTTGGTTTATTAATTGTTTTCCCTTAAATAAAAAAACGTTATTAAAAGAACTGAAAATTCTGCTTTTCAGGAGTTTCAAATACAAACTTTGTTTCATTACTAAACAAAAGAGTAGCAATTGATTCTGCCAGTTTTTAATTGAAACACCTACTGTGTGTCAACCCCCCCAACCTTTCTGGTTAAATACAAGAAAAAAATAAAATAAGAATATTAATCACATGCCCAAATAGGATTAGCTAAAGTTCTTCCAAATTCTGCTGACTGCCATTGTTAACATTATAGAGTATGAAAAAGATACTTTGGGCTCAATCTCTTAACCTGAGAATGATAGAATTCTTTGAGTTGAAATTCTACCAAAACTAATATCAGTTTGACTTAAATTTCAGAGCATCTTATATGAAGTATGTAAGTATGAAATCTGTTTCAGAATCTTTAGATAGCAAGGTTTGAGCCTAATACAACAAAAGTATCTCTTATACTCACTTCTTTGCCATATACTGTATGTTCAAGAAACATACAAATTTATATTGCCTTTTTGTCTTAACATTTAACTAACCTAGATTTTTCATTTTTACTCCATAAAGAGCTCTTCTAACTCTTCTTCACTTCAGCTAATAAAGTGGTCTCATCTGCCTTTTCCAATCAAAATTCAGCCTCCAATTTTGATTCCAACTGCCATTCTTATAATATATTTGCCTAGGTATTTTAAACATATATGGAAAAATAAGTAACTTTGTCTCACTCTCTTTCCTATTCTGAATCACTGTTTTTCCAGATTCATTTCTTACATTTCTCATTGTAAGGATTTTTCAGAAGAATAATTAGGTATTCTAACACACCCATTAGTCCTAATATTCTCCGTGTTCATGCATGATCCACACAGTCAAAGTCCTTGCTATAATCAGTGTTAAAAAAGTAAATATCCTTGTATTCTCCTGTTCTTTCCATTATAGTGATCTGATCTCATGGCCCTCTGCTTCTTTTTAACCTGTCTGTTTCTTTGGCATTTCTCTCTCCACAGATGGCTCTTTTCTTCTTTGCCAGATCTTAAGCACATTTTTTTTCATGAGGAATTATAATTGGTAGTCTGTTCATTGTCTTATAGCTCCCTTCTTCAGTATAGGTAGGCTGACCATACATCCCGTCCTGTTTTTTTAGCATTTTTCAACCGTCCCGTTGTTTTCATAAAAATCTCAATTTTGTCCCATTTTTCAAACCCGGCAGGAATGGCACAGAAGGAGGATCCAAGCTGGAGCGTGGACCAGCAGGCAGGGTTTGCAGGTGGGAGCCAATCGCGCAGACCAGGGGGTGGGGTTTGCGGCAGGAGCCAATCGCATGGACTGGGGGCAGGATTTGCAGGCGAGAGCCAATCGCACAGACCGGGGGCGGGGTTTGCAGGCGGGAGCCAATTGTGCAGACCGGGGGGTGGGGACCCCTGTCTTTTTCATGAATACGGAATATTACATAAGACCCCGTCCCGTTTTGCCATCCTGAAATATGGTCAGCCTAAGTATAGGTATATACAGTACATCTATTTTTTCCCCAAATCTCTAGGCCATGCAAGCTTGTTCCTTATTTGTTGACATAGGGCTATTAGCCCTTTAACTGTATGGTTCTCTTGAGGTAGTATAGGATAAGGTTATGGTGGCCATGAATTCCTGAGCTCTTCTGAACCCCTTCCTTGGGGATCATACCACCAGCCAGTGCTCTAACTAGAATCCTGCCATTCAGCACGGTGGGTGATACACAAGCATAATCCTTAGCTTGTTGGACATCACAAACTGACATTCACAATCCATAACCTCCATAGCCGGATCCCTAGTCACTGATAGATTGTCCAAGACAATCATTGCTACTTCACTACTCTACCTCCCTTGCCTCTGTTTTCCTTTTCTAGTTTTCTCAATTTATTTACATTTTAACTGAGATGTTTTTGCTTGTCCTTTCTTGATTGACACTGAAGAATTTTTTTGCCAAAGTTTTCATCTCTGGTGTTCTCTGCCTATCATGATAGTTTGTTTTGAAAGCAACTAGGATATTTTCCTTTTAAATTTTTGGGAATATTATTTTCCATTTTGACCTTCACATTGTCTCATACCTCCTCAGGTTCTCTTTTCCACAACTTATCTGTACTCTGTTTGTTCCATGCATGACTATATCTTGCTGGCACATCTACTCTTTTTACCTTTCTAAGTTACCTCTATATTTGACACCCATAATTCATGATGTGCTCCACAGTATGTACGTGGAATTCTCCTAGTTTACTGGAGTGCATTTGTTCACATTATATATGTAGTTAATTTGATTCCATCAATTGTGGATATGTTGATTTGGATTCCTGCACCGAGTAGGCGTTGGACTCAATGCCCTAAATGGCCTCTTCCAGTACAATGATAACTTGATTCTTATGTTGTCTATCTGGTGATGTCTATGTGTATATTCTGCATTTAATTTGCTTGAAACAGATATTGGCAACCAACAAAGAACTGTCTTTAACTCTATTAATTTACATTCTGCCTTATTGTTTTTTCTCAATCTAAACCTCCATGTTTGCCCATTTTTCCAATTTACTCATTCCAATCACCCACATATAGTATTATCTATGTTTGTGATGTTGCATCTATCTTTTGTGATTTGCTATAGAATTCCTCAATGTCTTTTCCCGCTAACTCTTGAACCCTGGCAAGACAGAATGGCTGTGGGTTCGGGGCTCTTTTGTTTCCAGAGAATTACCATCTTTGGTCTTGGATGGGGTTGCACTGCCCCAGACAGACCCTGTGCGTAACCTGGGGGTTCTCCTGGACTCAAAACTCCTGCTCGAAGAGCAGGTGGCAGTCGTGGCCAGAAGAGCCTTTGCACAACTGTGTGTTGTGCACCAGCTATGCCCATTCCTGGACCAACAGGCCCTTCTCACTGTCATCCTCCCCTTAGTCACCTGCCATTTGGACTACTGTAATGCACTCTACATGGGGCTGCCCTTGAAAAGTATCCGGAAGCTTCTTTTGGTTCAAAATGCAGTGGCCCGCATAGTTTTGCGCAAGCCTAGACTTGACCATGTGTCACCTCTTTTGCGGGAGCTGCATTGGTTGCCAATTTGCTTCTGGGTCCAATTCAAGGTGCTGGTTATCACCTTTAAAGCCCTATATGGCTTGGGGCTAGGTTATTTGCAAGACCGCCTTTCCCCAGTTACATCCACCTGGTCCACCAGAGCGGGGAGGCAGGGCATGTTGTGGGTTCCTTCAGTTAGGGAGGTACATCTAGTGGGACAAAGGAAAAGGGCCTTCTCTGTAGTGGCCCCCTCCCTTTGGAACACCATTCCCCCAGATATAAGATTGCCCCCCCTTGCTCCTGTTCCAGAAGGCCCTGAAGACGTGGTTATGTCAACGGGCCTGGGGACCCCAAGGTGCTTCAGAGCCGATCAAGTGGCTGGTATGAATGTGTTTGCTGCCACCACAGGGTGTCTTGTTTGTTTTTATGGTTTTTAATTCTATAAGCCACCCAGAGTCACCGTGTGTGAGTTGGGTGGCCTTATAAATCTGTTTAATAAATAAATAAACTCTCTAGTAGCTCAATATACTTGCATGCTCAGCAGGTTAAACCGCTGAGCCGTTAGTCTGCCGACCGCAAGGTTGGCAGTTCGAAACCGCGGGGCGGGGTGAGCTCCCGCCACTAGCTCCAGCTTCTGCCCACCCAGCGGATCGAAAGCATATGCGAGTAGATAAATGGGTACCACTTCGTGGGTCAATTTGCCGGCGTCCAGCGGAGGGTCGTCCTCGTTCCGAAGAAGACCTAGGGAATCCCGGTGATGACGGCGGAGGACGACGGATCCGGAAAGAACAGCCTCCTGGACGTCAGCAGCCGGCGCGGAAGCGAGGCATGCTGGGGCATGTAGTCCAGTGCCTGCAAGCTGAAGAGCCGGTTCCCTGTCCTCCTCCCTATCGCGCGGTAAATTTAAATTTATATGATGTATGATGTATAATGTATAATTGAAATGTACTGATGTTGTAAGCCGCCTAGAGTCCTCCAGTAGGGAGGGGATAGGCGGGGTATAAATAGGATAAAATAAATAAATAAAAATAAATGCTTACTGGATATCCAAAATACCAGTATATCTAATATATTTGATCCTACTGTTCATTGAATTATACCCAGCACAGTTCATGATATTCTCTGAGTATCATTGCCATTCCCTTTCTTCCTATGGACTCATGCTCTGAATGTATATCAAATAATCATTTGAGTTAGAATGGCCCATTACAGTCCACTTAAGTTCAAAACCAATTTGTTATGCTTCATTTCTGTTTTGATGGAATTCAATAATTTTAAGTTTTTCTTGGTTTATGTTTCTCACATGCTCTGATTAAATGTGTCCTTGCAAAGCAAGACACTTATCTTTCATCTCTGATACAACTACTGACCAAATTTTCTTCTAGCTTTGATCTAGCCATGTAATTGCCTCCAGCTCTTTCTGAATGACCAGAAAAGTATCTTCTGATCTGAAGGTCACCATCAAAGTTGTCAAAATTGTTTAGCCACAACTATACAACTTTCCTTATGACAATAAAGTAATGGTTTGATATTGCTTCTTTCAAGGTCTGATCTACTAACTAACCACAGCCCTCACTTCTCCAAGATTATATCAATGAAGATGTTCCCTAGATGGGTAGTGAGATCTGCAAATGAAAAACAAAGCTCAGAGTACACCTAAAACTAACACTCCAACCCTGAACTATTTATTTATTTGTTTGTTTATTTACCATATTTATATAGCTACCCATCTCACAAAAATGTAACTCTGGGCAGTGTACAAAATGTATTCTCTATGTCACAAAATTGGACAACTATTGTCATTTCTGTAAATATTCATATAAATTGTCTTTCCCTGAGATAGAGTTCATACATTTACATTCATCATACCAAGATGTCAGCCCCAAGGAATAATATGCATGTATAAAACTGGCAACACATAGAAAGCAACCCAAAAAACTTACGTATTGCCACACATCATTGCCATCACTGTACATGGCTTAATATGAAAAGTTTCCATACTTTCTCTCAGTGAGCAATATGACACAAAACCAGTTCACATGAAATCTTGGAAATCTGTATCTTTGTTCATAAATGTGCCCCACTGGGTAAAGCAGGTGATGGAGGGATTTTTAACTTTAAAAGCAGGATGTGGATGACAGAAGTTGAATCTCTCTTTTAATATCTCTTAATATCTCACTAACTTCACTGCCAAGTCATTTTTCTTTCAGCCACATCAATTCTTCTACCTTTCCTCCCAACACTATTTACACTGACACTGTCAAAATTATTAGAATCAACAGTTCATATAAGTGGTTTGCATGTAAATCCCACAAGAAATAGGTCCTCCAGTAATTGTCCAACTATACAGAGTCACTTGCTGAGATGGGCAGTCATAAAAATCGAATAAATAAATCAATAAATAAATAAACAGGAGGCTACTCAAAAACGATAAAGAGTTCCATGTTTTGGTTCCATAAATTTTGAATATACAGAAGAATATAATGTATCTGCATAGATTGGAGAATGGACTGTGGGCTATGAAGGACTGTGATTCCTAGAACAAGACTGTGGTTGAACACATGCTGTGTAAGGAGAGGAACCAGGTTCAATTCCCTGGCTCAGGTAAAGAGTTACTTCTGCTTGAAACTCAAGTAGCCTCTACCAGTCAACATCAGTAATGTTGAGCTGCATGGCAATGGCTTGTTTTATTAGAAGACAGCTTCCAATATTCCAAAAGGCTTTACAATTTTATCCCTGAATAGATAAAATTGCCTTCATAAAAACTCTCTCTTCTATTGCAGGAATATCTTTAACCTTGATTATCATTTCTAATTTGTTGTTGTTCAGTCGTTTAGTCGTGTCCGACTCTTTGTGACCTCATGGACCATAGCACGCCAGGCCTTCCTGTCCTCCACTGTCACCCAGAGTTTACTCAAATTCATGTTCATTACATCAGTGATGCTATCTAACCATCTCATCCTCTGCCGTCCCCTTCTCCTTTTGCCTTCAGTCTTTCCCAGCATCAGGGTCTTTTCCAGTGAGTCCTCTCTTCGCATTAGGTGGCCAAAGTATTTGAGCTTCAGCTTCAGCATCTGTCCTTCCAATGAGCAGTCAGGGTTGATTTCCTTTAGGGTTGACTGGTTTGACCTCCTTGCAGTCCAAGGGACTCTCAAGAGTCTTCTCCAGCACCACAGTTCAAAAGCATCAATTCTTTGGCGCTCAGCCTTCCTTATGGTCCAACTCTCACAGCCATACATTACTACTGGAAAAACCATAGCTTTAACTATACGGACCTTTGTCGGCAAGGTGATGTCTCTGCTTTTTAATATGCTGTCTAGGTTTGCCATAGCTTTCCTCCCAAGGAGCAAGCGTCTTTTAATTTCATGGCTGCAGTCACCGTCTGCAGTGATCTTGGAGCCCAAGAAAATAAAATCTGTCACTGCTTCAATTTCTTCCCCTTCTATTTGCCAGACCACCTTACCTGTCTCCTGAGAAACCTGTATGCGGGTCAAGAAGCAACAGTTAGAACCGGACATGGAACAACCGACTGGTTCAAAATTGGGAAAGGAGTACGACAAGGCTGTATATTATCACCCTGTTTATTTAACTTATATGCAGAGTACATCATGAGAAATGCCGGGCTGGATGAATCACAAGCCGGAGTTAAGATCATTTCTAATAGGGCTGTGCAAATGTTTGAAGGGGTGCTTCCCTTAAAATATTTAACATTCCCTCACTTAAACCATCTTGTTCCAAGGAGCAATGTGGCCTGCTCACTCCTAAGCTTTGCTCTTCTTTACAGTTTCTCCAACAGCACTTGCCAGCCTTTGGAGAGTCCAGAGGATGCACCGTTCACCATCTTTGGCATGCTTTTTCCAAAAGCCAAGAAAAGCTTTGGCAAATGACAGGTAAGAGACATGGAGACAATATAAAGTGCTTTCCAGAAGCAGAATACGTAACATCTTTGCTTTGATGATGAGAATAGTGTCCCTTCCACTACACTAATTTCCTTCTTGAAATGAATCTAAGCTCCTTGCACAGGCCCATTTCTATGTAACAATGTTTCCTGATATGCATTCCTTGGTACTACAGCCTTTTCTTTCCTTCTTTCCTCTGTGGTTGTCTCCCACATCTACTTGTATAATTTAGATCAGTGTTTCCCAGCCTTGGCCAGTTCCTGATGTGTAGCCTTCAGTACCCAGAATTCCTCTGCCAGCATGGCCATCACTGAGAATTCTGGGAGTTGATCTCCATACATCTGAAGGTTGGCAAGGTTGGGAAAGACTGATTTAGATGATACATTACTTTGCTGTACAAACTGAGGGTATCATAGGCCCTATGTTTGAAAAGAAAGAATGCAGATATGTCATCATTTAATTTTTTTTCATACAAGCTGTGGATATGTTCAATAAGCATGTAACAATATAAAATGTCATTTTTCTTTATACTGTTTTTCTTTGTTGCTTTTAACTTATTTTGTATCATACAATTTCTTGATGGTGGCTCCCGTATAATATCCTGTGAGTTTAATAATGCTGCCATTAGAGGGCAGAAAAGAGTAAGTATGTAGACAGAAAGTGCTCATTCAGACCTATAATCTGTGAAAAAGATAGAGCTGATGTTAGGTAACAAAATATGTCGCTTTAAATGAATCATCAGAGATAGTACGCTGAACCATGAATAATGAATCTTGCAAACAGAAGTATATTACAGATGGCATTTCTTTCTGAAAGAAGTTGCAATGTTGCTGGTAAAACAAGTCTAGATCAATAATTCTGCTATCTAAATCTTATAAAAATATGCAACAGTGTCTATTTTTAATTTTGTGTTGCAAAAATGCAAGCTATATATTAATTGAATTTAGAATGCCTTATCTGTAATTAAGGATATCTATTGTAGTGATAAGTGAATGTCACTGCTGCATTTTGCAATGGGAATGCAAAATATAAATGTAGTACTCAGTATTTTTTCATTCTTTGGAAGGGCAAATGAAAAAGTTTAGGAGTGACATTGAAAGGGAATGCTACGTGGAACAAAATTCAGATGCTTGTTCTTGGTTATGGCAAGGTCCAAAGCTAAAGTCCCATTTGCATATGATTTTCTTCTCAATAATACTTGTAAGATCGACCTGAAATTACAGTACACTGTAATAACATTTGTTTGATCATTCCTAAATAATTAGACAAATAAGCAAAGCAGAGGGATAATTATATGTGACCAAGACATGGAAGAGGATGATTTGGGCAGAAGAAGAAAGAATATTCTACTCCTTAAATTGCAGTGATGCACATGTACTCCAGTCAGAAATTAGCCCAATAAAAAACATGTTCTTTAATATCCATTTCCATATTACATTTCTTTATTTCACTTAAAAAATATATGGAAATACTAATAAGTGAACTCACATTTTCACAAAGCCATAAGACTTCCCTATGCATCCTTGTTACATAGTATAATGCATTAGTTGTACTCGTCTGTGGAACTACAAAAGTTCAGGGAGAAGAGGTTGATGATGAAACAGCCCTGCTTTCTATCTCACCCTCTACTGTATACTTATGGAAGAGCAGCTGCCAAGTTAGGGTTGAAAGATGTAGTTACCTATGGAATTGATTTTTTAGCTCAACTAAGAGATTGTCCCTGACTCTGACTACTCTTCAGACCATGTCCTTATCAACAATTCCATCATCCAACCACTTTTGTGCTGATAACAGTAATAAGGACTGCCTTTATATTTCTTTGCTGATAGCTGGGTGACAGTAGAAGATGCCATGAATCACTAATAAAGAAATAATCTGTTGCAGTATGACAGAAATTTAAATAAATGAAGCATATTGTGTAAAAGTAATCTAAAATGAAGGTTATAATCCACTTTTATGGATGCAAATTCAAAATACAAAATCTGCAAATACAAATTCAAGATAGAATTGTTAGTTAAGTAGTTAGTTGACACAATTAGGCAAAAAATATATTTATGCCCGACTTACCCTCTCAGAAGATCACTTAAATATCACATTAAGTCCCTGGAAATAGGTCATGCTAAACTTGCAGAATCTTACATTAATTTCTAGTAATAGTATTGCAAGGTTGTTAAACAAATACATATTTAATGTTTAGTGTTTTAAAAAAGTACTCTCATTTAAAATGAGAAAAAAAAATGTTATTTCCAGGTAATTAAAAGATAAATCCTTGGAATGTCAATATGAGAAAACAAAATAGCCCAGATTTTCTTCAAAACTGGTCGTTAAGTGATAGGGACAGAAAGGGAAAGTTTTAATCAAGGACTACCTTGATTACGTTTTTGCCACAGTACATGCTGGGCTTAGGAGAAAGAGTTCTTGAGGTTTTTTTTTTTAAAGATATCTATTTTTGGGCTTACAATATCATTTTTAACTGTTTCCCTCACTAAAATGTAGTTTTCAGGAGTTCTGGAGAAGTGTCTCCAAGAGCCTCAAAAAGGAAACTCGGGAGCCCTGCTCTAGGAATTCTGTCAAATTAGTTCTCTTATCATAAGTACCAGCCACTCCAGCTAAACAGAAAATTAGAATCTGATAAGAGTGAGAACATCATCTCTTTGTGCCCCATTCATCAGCACCAGCTTTTTTCATTGGATGGTAAACCGCATTTTGCAGCTTTTGCTATTTATGTAGGCTTCCCTTTAATGGTGAAGCAAGTCTACACAAATAGAGGATGCTCTCTAGTGAGAAACTTGATTTCTAATTTATGAAGGGATTGGGGTTGATGAGGATGGGGTGGAGCTGCAGAATCTGCAGGGATTTTGGTCACAGGAGGGAAGAAAACCAGCATAGTTATAAAGGAATGGGAGATTGCTTTGGGAGGGAGGGTGGCCAAAGGCCTTTGAATACATGCTGAAAGGTTCGTTCCATAAATGGGTAGGGCCAACACAAAAAACTAAATCTAAATTTGATTTATTTTAATTAACACTGAAGACATTAGGGGAACATTATTCTACACTTATTTAATAATTTTCTCTTTTGTCACATTAGAAATTATAGCTTACTGCATCTTTTATGGCATATTTTAGAGGGGTTATCAGCATCACACTCAAGGCTGTGGTGGTGGTATGTATGTGGTTGTGCATCCTTGCATGTGCGTCTTAGGTTGTGCATCCCTGATCTAAAATCTTGTAGAAGGATTATTCATTCCATCTGGCTACTCTGTTTGCTGGATTGGCCCATGGGCTGTGGAAGGGATTCAGAAATGACCTTTAGTTATGACTTTATAGAAAGAACAATTCTATTTTCACATAGGAATCTAATCTAATTTGGCAATATTCTCCAATCATATGGTTTTGTTTCACCAATAACTAATGTTCACAAACCTTTGTAATACCTGAGGTCCTTTGGGCAGCCTCAACATAAAAGATTAGAACTGAATAGATCCTGGGTAAAAATTACGTAAGTAAAAACAAATACAGAATTGTTTCACTTAGCACTGAATTATTTATTTATTTATTTGTTTGTTTGTTTATTTATTTATATTTCCAACTTATATCACCGCCCATCTCCCCCCATTCCGGAGGGGACTCTGGGCGGAATTAATACTGAGGATGAGGCATACCACCCTTGTCAACAACATTTTCTCATTTATCTGTTGCTTACATTTCCTATAATATATTGAGTCATCTAAAAACCAATATAAAGTTATTGCAGTATAGAAAGTATGCCAGAAGTGGTACTGTATAATGAAGATATTGCTGGATATTGCTTTTCTTTCTAGCTGAGACAGTATTTGTTGAATATCCAGATTTAAAATTCATTAACTTTTGATTACATTGAATGTTATTTTCAGGTAATATGGATTAAGATATAAGCTTTCATCTAAGTAATTTCTATCACTATAGTTATATAAGTATATAATTGTTTAAAATTTCCAGTGAGTTTCTAGATATGAAGTTTATCATCAGTAATTGAATAGGCATTCACACCTAGTTTAAAAGTATAACAGTACATAATACAGCCTAGGTTCATTTAGCGTTTCTATTTGTAGAGCTCCATATTATATGAGTTCAGCTCTATTTGAATCTCTTTAATATTCATGATCCTCTCACCACTCTGACTGAGAAAGATAAAGCTTTTGATGGCAATCTGAAGAACTTGATTAACAATATACTAATCATCAGTACCATTGACCTGATTCAAAAAACATGTTTTCCATTCATCCATCATTCTATTGCCAAAGATGATTATATTACTTTTCCATTTTTACCTAAATAAAACCACATGAACTATACATATCATATCCTCTTTAAAAAAAAACAAGTACACCTTGAAGCCAATTTAATTTAAACTAAAATACTAAAATGACCTATAATAACCAATTAGCACATGAACAGAGGAAAGCAACTTAAAAGAGCCACAAAATAACGCAATTCACACTGACTTCATATTAATAAATGTTAAATTGTGCCAAGGAATTAATTTTGCAATAAATTGTTATTGTTGTAATATCTAACTAAAGCATATTACCAGGAGTAATTATCCATATATCAGAATGTATTGAATGTAGAGTGTGCACTATAATTACTCCCCAAATTGCTTATCATTCAAATGGTAATTTTAGCAATAATGTTGCAGTAACTATAGCTTACCTTTCATCTACTGAAAAATAGTTTTCTTAATCATTACATAAACCTCAATATTGCACATGTACTAGAAATTACTTGTTGCAAAAGAAGAAATAACACAGAAATACACTTTTCCTTATTGAGAATTATTTCTCCCATTATCAGTGTTTGGACTGGTCTACTCATTTCTTTATAATATGTCAATCTTTAACTATAGTCGTTACTCATATGACTTGCATGTTTGAACTGCACATCACAGATTAATTATCACAGGTAGCAGTTTCACTGATGTTAATTTAAACAATCTGGCCATAAAATGAAACAGACATATATTTTATTGAAAATAATCAAGTTTCTGTTCTGGCTATGATGCATGGGTAAAGAAATACATGCAAATTTCCCAAATTTGTTCAAGCATCCTGTGCCTGAGCATATTCACTCAAATTGGCATAACGTTCATTATGCCGACAACCTGTCTCAACCTGGTATCCTCTCACTTCAATCTGAATTGGACTTCAGATTCTAGAATTGCCAGATAGCACATGAATTCTGAGAAGTCCAACATCTAGATCAGAGTTTCTCAAACTTGGC
Organism: Charina bottae; assembly: GCA_023362775.1. NCBI lineage: Eukaryota > Metazoa > Chordata > Lepidosauria > Squamata > Charinaidae > Charina > Charina bottae. Next base: position 20,718,768 of record JALMGJ010000005.1, on the reverse strand, counting down.
AACTTTGAGATGTATGGACTTCAACTCCCAGAATTTCCCAGCCAACTGGGAGATGAAGTCCACATATCTTAAAGTTGCCAAGTTTGAGAAACACTGATCTAGAGAGTAGCAGAATGAGAAAAACCTATGCATGGAATGAATGATCAATCTCTACACGGGAGTACTGGGTACTGAATTTTTATGCATTCTTGCATTAGCCAATTTGAGGTACCTCCATTAAAAAATTGTTGCGCTATGATGCACTGTTTCAGCTAACTGAAGGTTACAAAACAGACAAACAGAAAGGAGAGTTTTAGTAGTATTTAGATATTTCCAGGAATTGAGCTTGGCCCACTCTTTCTTACAGTTTAGGAGAAGGTTTTACATATATTGTTTTAAAATTTCATATTTTTATGTCACTGATTTTGTGATTTTTAACCCATTATTTGAATTTTATTCTTATTACGTTTTGTGATTTTACACATTATTTGCAACTGGGAGCATATAAGTGTGTCAATTAAATAATGAAAAGCTAGGGATTATGCATAGACTTGGGAAAAATAGGATGTTTGCATATGTAGAGCTTGAAAACAGTACTGCAGATGTGACTGTGTTAACACAGTTTAAGTCTTCAAGAATAAAGTGATGTAAAATCCAAGCTACAACCAAAAGACTCCAATTATACTGCACAGATTTTAAATCCAAGCTACAACCAAAATACTTCCATTATACTGCACAGATTGACAGATTAGCAATCTGAATTAAGCATTAAATTAACAGTTCCATTCAAAGAATCCTTAAGGCTGCAATCCTAGACACATTTACTAGGAAGCAAAGCCTGTTGAACAGCATAGGAATTATTTCTGAGCAAACATGCATAAAATTGCACTGTATATAATTGCTTTAAAAAGCAATACATCCATGAATATTATAAATATGTATTGAATATAAGAAGAGATTTCATTATTTCATAAGAAAAGAACATCGTATAGTTAAATTTTAAAAGGAAACTTTAGATAACAAAATTTGGGTGTTTTTTTGTTTTTCTTTCTGTTTCTTAATCCATTTAAAGGTAAAGTAAAGAGATTAAACAAAAGGTGATGATATGCCATCTGAGGTATACTTGTTACCTTGAGATGTTGTAAAACCAGTCCTGGGATTTTCTTTTTTCTCCAGAGAGTAACTCCAAGGAAGATACTGTTTAAATATATTTGATTTTAAAATCTACAAAATCATTCAGTGACAGTTGAATGGGTTTTCTGAACAATTCTTTTCCACTTTCCTTATAGTGATTGAGGTCAGGTTTAGCCTTGGCAATTAAATAAATTTATTATATTAAGTAAGATAAAATATTGTCTCAGTGTTTACCTAGGTTGAAACATATACAATTGAGAAGTACCAAGCATTTAATCTTAGGTATTAATGCAACTTGCTTTAGTATAGCATTACATTTTAGAGTGAAGTAATCAGTGTACCTTATATGCTAATTGTGTATGGGTTCTGTCAGGTCACTCAGTCTTACTACAATTGTAATTTGCCACAACAAAAGCATTAGAAACCTCTCTGTCTACATTGGGGATAGTGGTATGAACTAAGACTACAGTCACCAAGGTTCCTTGAAATGAACTACTAGTTCATATCTCATTCATAGCAGACCTCAAGCTATAATAGGAAATAATGAAGTCTGAGCTCATACCATTTGTGCTGATCATAATTTGGCTAAAATTGTAGAAGTGGGTTTTGTGTTTTAATTAAGACTGCGTCTGCATTTTTCTCCACAGTTTCAAAACTGTTGGATTGTGCTCCAAAAACAAATGAATACTTAAAGAAGCAAGTAAATTATCTTTAATCTTTCATCTGAATAGTATTTCAGCTGAACATTTGCCTATTAAATGTCTGGTATTTTTGTTTGTTGCAATGACCAGCCAATGCAACAAACAAAAGTACAAAGATTCTACACAAACAATGCAGCAAATAAAATATAGAACACATTATTGAACTAGAAGATGTAAAGACTATATGAGCTATCTAAAATATATAATCTGGCTAAAGCTAAAATCAAATTGTTATTAATATTGTCATAAAACAAAACAAAATAAAATGTTGCTTAACATTGGAAACATATTCAGGTTAATGTTTACGTTTAGACATACCTTTATAAACAAAAATGAATACACTTATTTTTGGACATTAGAAAGTGAACAAAAATGGGACAATTGACAATCTAGATAATGTTACAGTATAGAAAATGCTAGGGAATATTTTGTAAGCATTCCAGTGTGCTGTATACAGCTGAAAGTAGATTTTCATGGTTGCTGAACAAAATGTGGCTACTAAATGCATAACATTAGTCTGGGGGTCCGACAAAAGAAGTGAGATGTCTACCTCACCTTCTGTATCTCATAGATCCTTTAGGAGAGGAGAGATTTGATGATATTAGTGGGGCATATAAATCCTATAAAAATACACTATAATATAATATGGCCCAAGTCTTCAATTACTGGGAGCCAAGAAACAGAGATGTTTCAAGAAAGGGATCATGTAATACCTGCCATCACTAGCAGCCTAAGGAAGAGAAAAAGCTCTGCAGTCACTAGCACTCATCTGATATTGATGATAATTGGCTGGACTGGAGCTGTAGGAAAATCTCCATAATTTCAGCCACCTTGGGCCAAAGCTGATTGAATGTCACCACCCGATATTAACAATTCTTTGTTTTATGACCTTACTAGATTGATTATAGGTTAATGATTGTAGGGATTATTAGGCATGTGCAAATCAGCAAATTAGTCAAGATCTATTTTGAATTTGAGATTCAAAATTTAAAGGCGGTGGGTTTTTTTTACCAAATTGACCATCTGAGATTTGAAGGCAATAACTTTGATAGACACTTATTTTAGCTTTGATTTGACCACAAACTACAATGGGAAAGCATCCAAATGCCTGTCCCTACTTAAGTTTTTGGCAAAATGAGATGAAAATATTTGGGACCAAAGACATTTTAGAAGTTTTATATATATGCATACACATATACATATACATGTGCATGCATATATACATATATACACATACAAACACGCACACATACAGACACACACATGAAATTCCCACTGCACCTCTTTTAAGGCAGAGAATAGGGATGAGGAAGGGTCATCTCAGCAGCCTCCAAATTATGTAGCAAAGTGATGCTGTGATAACTGATACAGGGACGTGATGCTGAACAAAAAATGTCCTACTCCATCTTATATTTTGGAGAGTTTAGAGATACCTTGGTTTTATTTTGCTTTTTAATGATGTTATGTAATTTAGGTTTTATGGTACTTGCAGAAATTAGAGTCAAAGGAGTTCTGAGGGCAGCAAAGAGGGCATTAGAATATAGGTTGATAATGAATACAATAAAGGATTGTCTGAACTTCTAAAAAATCTTCAGACCATGGATCTAAAACTGAATGAAAGCAAATGCCTCTTATGCCTTAAATATATAGTGCTATCCATCAGTCTTTGACCTAGCAGAAAAGTAAACTGGCATAAATTATTCTGTCCTCATTGGCTCTCCTTATATGCCACAGTAATGAGTTCAGCAAACAGTGCTGTCCATATTTATTGTGGATCACATTAAAGAAAGGATTAGTGGGAACATCATTCCCTCCCTTACTGGGAAAACAGCAGTCAGCAATTATTCTACTTAATGTGGGATAGGGTGGGATTAAACAACCAAAGGTAGGTTACACCACCCGTCAAGTTGCTTGACTGACAGGTGCCAGTGCTAAGTCAAGACGTAAGGTGCGATAAAAAGGAATGGTTCTGAGGCTCCTGCTCCGCACAACCTCTCCTCCACACTTGTCACCAGCCAGTTGCATTGGTTCTGAACAGGAGTACAGCACTTTTTTGAAAGAATTATAAACTATGTTCACAAATATCCTGGCTGACAGGTAACAGGCATGGAGGCAACACAAAATGAAGGCAGAGAAAATGATTGGTAACAGGTGAGCTCCATTTACTCCATTTACGCCAGTCCCTCTCTCTCAGCCCAACTCACCTCACAGGGTTGTTGTTGTGGGGAAAATAGGAGGAGGAAGGAGTATTAGGTATGTTCACCGCCTTGAGTTATTTATAAAAATAATAAAGGCGGGATAGAAAATAAATAAATAAATAAATTTACAACTAGTACTGCAAGTGAGTGGCAGGGCTGGCAGTGGGTTATCAAGAAGGCTACTTATGACCTTGTGCTGGCAGTATCTGGAAGTAGTGAGAGAACAGCCACCGAGTAAAAGTTCACTAATATAGATGTTTATAAGCAAGCAATTGTGATTGGTCCCCCTGTAATATCAACAATCTTCACCATGGCAATCAGTGCCATCGAAGTCAAAATGGAGTGGAGGAAATACGGAGAAATAAGTAGCCATGCTGCACTGAACAAGCAGCTTTAGCGACTGCAGCTACCTGAGATTGAACTTGGGAGCTCTGACCAGTCAGGGTGACAGTTGCACTGCTTTTGCACAAATAATCAGAGATAATAAAATAAAAATAATTAAAACAATAAAAAATACAGCCATGTGAAAATCCTTGTCAGCAGAAGCAGCAGCAGATCTGCAATGCTCAGACCTGCCAACGTATAGCTGGCAAACTGTAATTCTCTTTCTCAGTTTAAGTTGACCTTCTTTCAACACTGGACCAGCAGTGAAGAGAGCTAAACACAGATTGATAAGCAGCCTGCACAAAACCTGACAAGAGAAAGATAACATCTGGAGGACATGGCAGAAAAAATTGGTTACCAGGACATGTTCAGGTCATGGTTAAAAGGAAGTGACAAGGAAGCCATAGAAAGTTCATATTAGATTTTTGGTAGTTTGACTAGCCATGGCCATCAAATTGGTAGTTCTCTACAATGCCTAAATGACATCATTGAGTTTTTGGAGTTCTTCTCATTGCATCTTGGATGAAATAAAAATTATGTAACTGCAAAAAAGAAAGAAGTCTGTTTGATACTATAAGCCTAAAGGGGCTAGTAGTCTCTATTTGCACAGATATAATGCTCTAATTCCTGAAACTGTATTGTATTGGATATAGTTCCAAATCTGAGGTAGTAAAGTAAAACAATTTAGAAATAAATTTCAAGACAGTAGTGTTTTTTTAAGTCTCAGTTTCAAATGAGAGTTTTCAGTAGTTGTCAAGTCAAACTGGTTTGCCTGGTAGTTGTAGTGCATTATGCAGACAAAAAATCAATGGCATCTCATTATTACCTGAACCAAAACTTTACCAAGGGAACTCTGGTTGTAATACAGATAAAGGAATTCCAGCCTATAAAATAATTGAAGGACCATTCATAAGTCTAAACTGCTGAAACACCAAGTTAATTTGGGGATTTTGAGCTTCTGGATCCACAAATATTCTGTATAGTAGGTTACAATGCTCCTGAGGCAACACTCCTCCAAATGCATAGCTGCCAGCATCAGCACTCACAAGGGCCCCTAGTATCATGCTAGCACTGGGGACTCTGCTAAAATTCATGTTGTCCTTCTGCATGCTTGAACTCATTTAATGTTCTCAGTGCAAAATGATACTTGTTCTGAGCAGTTCATTTAATGCAGGCAGGAACTGCACTGTCTATGATATAAGTTTGGTCTCGTCTAGTGGTTAAGGTGCTGGGCTAGAAACCAGGAGACAGTGAGTTCCAGTCCCGCCTTAGGCACAAAGCCAGCTGGGTGACCAGTCCCTGTCTCTCAGCCCTAGGAAGGAGCCAATGGCAAACCAGGAGACTGAGAGTTCTAGTCCCACCTGAGGCATGAAAGCCGGCTGGGTGAGCTTGGGCCAGTCTCTCTCTCTCAGCCCAACTCACCTCACAGGGTTGTTGTTGTGGGGAAAATAGGAGGAGGAAGGAGTATTAGGTATGTTCGCCGCCTTGAGTTATTTATAAAAAATAATAAAGGTGGGATGAAAATTAAATAAATAAATAAATAAATAAATCTTCCAAGTTATTACACCTTGCAAGATAATGCAGCAAAATCTCCTCCTCTCAGCTGCAAATTCTAGAGGATAAAGTAAAGTAAAGTTTGTTGAAGGCTTTCACGGCCGGAGTTTGATGGCTGTTGTGGGTCTTCCGGGCTGTGTGGCCGTGTTCTGGAAGTTGTGGTTCCTAACGTTTCGCCAGCATCTGTGGCCAGCATCTTCAGAGGGCAGGAGCACAGACAGAGTCTGTCTGTGCTCCTGCCCTCTGAAGATGCTGGCCACAGATGCTGGCGAAACGTTAGGAACCACAACTTCCAGAACACAGCCACACAGCCTGGAAGACCCACAACAGCCATTAAAGTAAAGTTTATTTTTGTAACCACAGGTCATAACATAATAATAAATTCTAGAGGATACTTCCTGAAAAGAGCTAAACATGCTAGTAGACCAAAACTCTGGTACAGAATTAATACTACCTAGGGATAATAATTCCTAACCTCTATCAGCAGACTGTTGTTCCCCATTTTCAGGGATGGAGCCTGTAAATTGCATATTGTAGAACCTAATTTGTATACCTAAATATAGCAGCGATTTACAAGGGTAGAATGATCCCCAGGTGCTTTCTGAGGCTGATGATAGTATACTGATCACCTCAGGTTCAACTTTAATGTTATTTTATTGTACTGTGGTGGACTAACTTTAGTTAATGACTCAAAGGAGGGTCAACATAGTAAAGGAGAAGGAAGGGCCAGCAAGGAAGAATTTAGAGACAGCAGAAGCAGGAATCAACTTGGAAGTAGTGTCTTCCAAGAAAAGGAAAGTAGTTTAAGCTTTCTTATTGTTCTTTACTTTAAAAAATGCTCTTTTGACAAACTCCCAGATAATTTATGAAGAGAAAACAAAAATATTGTTCTGCTTCTGAAATGGTAATAATTTGGGCATTAGAAAAGTTTATTACCATGTGTTAAAGGACTTTGAGACTACACAATTAGTACCACTGCATATAAGAAAGGACCAACATACTATGTTCTACATTAAGATGTTTCACCTAATGTACTATATATAAAAATGAGTTTTATATATTGCATTTTACCAAACTTTTTAAAAATTCTGTTAAAAGTTCAAGTTGAGACTTACTTTGAAAACATTCATTCATTTTTCATATTTCTGAAGTATGTGCAGGTATTCAGATTTCAACAACTCCTTATGATATTTAGGAGGACCTATGCTGCTACACTCAAAAGAAGCAGTCATGATGAAACATGTCACCACAAAGTTTTTACAGCATTAGAAAATGTACTTATTGAGATCAAAATGGTATAAAAGGTGGGAAGAAAGATACAAGCTGCAATACACTACTAGGCAATTTGATACTGAATATATAACTCCCCAGGAGGCATGGTGGCTCAGCGGGTAAGATGCCAGGCTTGTCGATCGGAAGATCACAAGTTCAGAGGTTCAAATCCCTAGCCCCACGTAACGGAGTGATCTCCCACACTAGCCCCAGCTCTTGCCAACCTAGCAATTTGAAAGCATGCAAATGCAAGTAGATTAATAGGTACCACTTCGGTGGGTAGGTAACAGCGTTCCGCGCGCATCATGCGGCCACATGACCGTGGAAGCGTCTTTGGGCTCTTCGGCTAACAAACGGAGATGAGCAGCGGCCCCTAGAGTCGGACACGACTGCACAAATGTGCGGGGGGAACCTTTACCTTTTTATATAACTCCCCTGCATGTGAATTAGTTAACAACATATTAGAGATAATATTTTAAAGGTGGCAACATAATAGCCTTTTTCTTGATCATTTTTAAGACCCTGTTAAAGTAAAGGGGGTTCAACAATATGTTATTTTGGGAGGGAATGAACTAAATGAATATAATTTGGAGAGAGAAAAATGGTGCAGCTCTACCGCTCTGAAATATGTGGCCTTGAGAAATGTTATTTTAAGGCTGTTTGCCTTTTAAATGGCAACAGTCTGTATATCTTTTTGTCTAGACTCCATCAAGCAGACTATTGTACCTGAAGGCTTAGGACTGAAGAAGACTAAAGGGATACATCATGTCAAAAACCTGAAGTAGGAATTATTATCTTTCTTGCTTCAGTTCACGGCTGTATTATGTCACCAAATCACATCACAGTGTAATCAAAGATGAATAAAATATTTTTCCCCTTTACCTTAAATGCTTTTCCTGTCAATTACAATCAAAGGACATGATTTCAGGTCTGTCAGTTGGCTGGGTTCCTTCTGACTGATGATTCTGAAACTGCAATCTACTAAATATAAAATGAATCAGAGAAGTCTCCGAATGGGTCTGCCATTAAGAAAGGTTTTTTTTTTCCTCCCACTGGGGACAGAAAAATAATTGGTCTTTAAAGAATGAAATCAAAGATGTTAAAAATGACTGTTGTGTTCCTTTCCCCTCTCTGTATTATTGACATTTTCATCTGTACTAAAATTTCAGTTATTTTCCTTTGAGAAAAGCTCATATCAGTATTTTAATCAACCAGATCTTATCTTGTGTACCATTAAAGTAAGTATTAACTAAGATCTTATTTTTTTAACTCTTACTCTCTTTTTTTGGTCCATATTATTAGGTATTTTGTAATCCTACTACAGCTACAACTTCTAGGCAGTGTTCTAGCTTGATTACATCATTAACCATAATCAAAAACAGTTCCCCAGAATGATTTCAGCTTAGTAGTAGGGACTGCTTCCTTTGATCCTCGGTAGCATCATTTTACGATAGGTTGCTTCTCATTTACACTACAAATGCTGGTGAAAAAAGTGCTATCTTTGCAAGCAGTATTGGATAAAATATAACAAAATAATAAAATAATCAGTTCAGCAGTTTTTATGCCAGTTGTTTTCAGCAATGAACAATCAGTCTTTTTTTTTAACAACCCAAAAGAAAAATATTAGATTGTCCCTCATCTCATCTCTGTATAATATTGCTTTGTATTTTCTGTTTTGTGACATTTTTAACTGTGTGTGTGTGTGTGTGTGTGTATGTGTGGATATATTAGAAACAAGTCATTTCATATTCTTATTCTACTGAAACAAAATGAGCTTGATCACCCTTTCACTGCAGTGTTTTAGATGTATATGCAGCACAACATTTTATTTTAATGTACTAATATACTTAATAAAACCATCTTATTGCTAGATAGTGTGCTTTTTACTGTTTCATTTGTAATGTTGCCACCACTGATGAGCAAATATGAACCTACAGACTATTTGAATAATGCATGTCATTATTGGGAAAGTAATATTTCTTTATGTGTTGAAAATAGGTTTTGTGGCACTTATTTGAATGAGCACAATCTATGAGACTACAAAAATTTTATACACTGGAAATCAGACACAAGGTAAAAGACATTTGCATTGCCTGATTTAGCAATCCTTTCCCATATGCCACTGCATTTATGGAATATACATTAGGCATTAAAAAAAAATCCACAAAATATTTGCTGAGGGACGGAAAAGGAAGTCCTCTGGTTTGCTGACAAACTAATGCGGAAGAGACTCAGGAAAAGCAGAGCATCTTGCATAGATGACAATCCATTGTTTCACCTACTAAGATATGTGGTAATGGTCTATTTCTAATCTCAATAAGGTATGCTCGAATACCTATCTATTCAAATTTTTAAAAAACAGCTATCTGGTTTTGAGCACATACAGTATATAACGTCTATTTACCACCTTGCACTTCAGAGATTGCTGCTCTAGGAGATCCCTTATATTCAATCAAGCTTTTAGGGACTGAAGAAAAAAACAAATATGAAAGAATCTGGAAGGACACATAGAACCTGACATACCATGCTTTGCATACCGACCTGTATGTAGAACTATTTTTATGTAGACCTATTGACAACACTGTCTCTGTAGAATACTCATAAAAGGTAAAGGTTCCCCCCGCACATTTGTGCAGTCGTGTCCGACTCTAGGGGCCGGTGCTCATCTCCGTTTGTTAGCCGAAGAGCCAGCATTGTTCGAAGACGCTTCCACGGTCATGTGGCCAGCATGACGCACGCGGAACGCTGTTACCTACCCACCAAAGTGGTACCTATTAATCTACTTGCATTTGCATACTTTAGAATTGCTAGGTTGGCAAGAGCTGAGGCGAGTGCGGGAGCTCATTCCGTCACGCGGGACTAGGGATTCGAACATCCGAACTTGCGATCTTCCAATCGACAAGCCTGGCGTCTTACCCACTGAGCCACCACGCCTCTTATGAGAATACTTATGAGAATACTCATAAGCTTGTGCATATTTCTGAATTGGATATATGAGTTCCTTTTGTGATATTACTCCAGAAGCAAATGTGCAATTTACCAGTTAGTAACAATTCCCTACTATATAATAGTTCCTCAATTAAAAAACCAGTTCTCATCATTATAGGTTTTTTATTATGTATTAAAACTTATGTATTAAAATTTAGGGGTGCGATGGCTCAGTGGTTAAGATGCCAGGCTTGTTGACTGGAAGGTCACAAGTTCAGAGGTTCGAGACCCTAGCCCCGCATGACGGAGTGAGCTCCCCCACTTGCCCCAGCTCTTGCCAACCTAGCAATTCAAAAGAATGCAAATGCAATAGATAAATAGGTACCACTTCGGTGGGAAAGTAACAGCGTTCTGCGCGTGTCACGCTGGCCACGTGATTGTGGAAGCATCTTCAGACAACGCTGGCTCTTCGGCTAACAAACAGAGATGAGCACTGGCCCCTAGAGTCGGACACAACTGTGTGGGGGAACTTTTACCTTTTATTAAAACTTCAGTGCTTTCGTATTAAATACAGTTGTTAATCCCTAATCACGTGACCCACATGAATGGGTCACTGATGTACATGTAATAATCTAGTCCAGTTTTCCATAATATTAAAAGCTGGAGTTATGGAGGTTTATTGTTCAATATGTCTAGAGCTCATAAAATTGGAGAAGAATAAATCAAGCATGATAATAAATGAACATTCAGAATGTTAAAAAATTAAATTTATTTCCTAGTTTTTTCTCCATGTTTTATAAAACTTGGGTATTCATCAAATGTGGGCATAACTTAGCAGAACTCCAAACATTCAGACTGCCACTTGCTGGACTTTTCTGTATTAATTTGCTACTATGTTTGTATTGTACAATGCTGACAGACCTAGATAGTCAGTAGGATAACAAGATAGATAGATGATAGATGATAGATAGATGATAGATAGATGATATATGAGATAGATAGATGATAGATGATAGATAGATGATAGATAGATGATATATGAGATAGATAGATGATAGATGATAGATAGATGATAGATAGATGATATATGAGATAGATAGATGATAGATGATAGATGAGATAGATAGATAGATAGATAGATAGATAGATAGATAGAGAATAGAGACCAGACCACATACTAGAGACATCCCTAATTTAATCCATGGCATCTCCAGTTAAACGGAGCAGGTAATATGAAAGATATCTTTGTATGAGAGCAGAATCTAGATGGACCTAACACAGTATATTATGACATATGCAGCTATGTCATCAGGAAAAAGCTATTCATGCATATACTTCAAATTTCAACCCCAAAATTCCATTTAGTTATAATTAGAGATTAGGTAAAGGAAAAATACACAGAAGAGCTATACAAGAAGGATCATAATATCCCTGATAAATACGATGGTGTGGTCACTGACCTTCAGCTGGACATCCTAGAGAGTGAAGTCAAGTGGGCCTTAGGAAGCATTACTAACAACAAACCTAGCGGAGAAGACAATATCCCAGGTGAGCTATTTAAAATCCTAAAAGATGATGATGTTAAAGTGCTGCACTCAATATGCGAACAAATTTGGAAAACTCAACAGTGGCCACAGGACTGGAAAAGGTCAGTTTACGTTCCAATTCCAAAGAAGGGCAATGCCAAAGAATGTTCAACCTACCGTACAATTGCGCTCATTTCACATGCTAGCAAGGTTATGCTCAAAATCCTACAAGCTAGGCTTCAGCAGTATGTAAACCAAGAACTACCAGAAGTGCAAGCTGGGTTTCGAAGAAGCAGAGGAACTAGAGATCAGATTGTCAGCATTCGCTGGATCATGGAAAAAGCAAGAGAGTTCCAGAAAAACATCTACTTCTGCTTCATTGACTACGCTAAAGCCTTTGATTGTGTGGGTCACAACAAACTGTGGCAAATTCTTAAAGAGATGGAAGTACCAGAGCACCTTACCTGTCTCCTGAGAAACCTGTATGCGGGTCAAGAAGCAACAGTTAGAACCGGACATGGAACAACTGACTGGTTCAAAATTGGGAAAGGAGTACGACAAGGCTGTATATTATCACCCTGATTATTTAACTTATATGCAGAGTACATCATGAGAAATGCCGGGCTGGATGAATCACAAGCCGGAGTTAAGATTGCCGGGAGAAATATCAACAACCTCAGATATGCAAACGATACCACCCTAATGGCAGAAAGTGAAGAGGAACTAAAGAGCCTCTTGATGAGGGTGAAAGAGGAGAGTGCAAAAGCTGGCTTGAAACTCAACATTAAAAAAACTCAGATCATGGCATCTGGTCCCATCACTTCCTGGCAAATAGAAGGGGAAGAAATGGAAGCAGTGACAGATTTTATTTTCTTGGGTTCCAAGATCACCGCAGATGGTGACTGCAGCCATGAAATTAAAAGACGCTTGCTCCTTGGGAGGAAAGCTATGGCAAACCTAGACAGCATATTAAAAAGCAGAGACATCACCTTGCCAACAAAGGTCTGTATAGTTAAAGCTATGGTTTTTCCAGTAGTAATGTATGGCTGTGAGAGTTGGACCATAAGGAAGGCTGAGCGCCGAAGAATTGATGCTTTCAGACTGTGGTGCTGGAGAAGACTCTTAAGAGTCCCTTGGACTGCAGGGAGGTCAAATCAGTCAATCCTAAAGGAAATCAACCCTGACTGCTCATTGGAAGGACTCACTGGAAAAGACCCTGATGCTGGGAAAGACTGAAGGCAAAAGGAGAAGAGGACGGCAGAGGATGAGATGGTTAGATAGCATCACCGATGTAATGAACATGAATTTGAGTAAACTCTGGGAGACAGTGGAGGACAGGAAGGCCTGGCGTGCTATGGTCCATGAGGTCACGAAGAGTCGGACACGACTAAACGACTGAACAACAACAACAACAAAAGGAAAAATAACTTTACTGGAGAAGTTACTGTCCCTAACCTGATGTCTCCAAATGTGTGAGACTATAATCACAGAATTCCCAGGAAGATGGAAGGCACTGGTTGGAGAAGGCTAGATTATGCTTATGGCATAGATCAATATCTTTGACTTCCCAGTATGGTCACTCCTAGGATATGATAAATTTTAGGTTGTACCATGAGGAAAGGGGCAAGAGCTAGTGTCTGAACTTTGAAGTGACTTTTTTTTAAGAGTTAAGGCTTAGTACAGAGATTAGATTTGCACTCCACTTTGGGCAGCAAATAGTTTTGGCTAGCAAACCTATTCCCAAGGACAAAGACATTACCTAAGAAAGGTGTTAAGAGTATTTCTGTACTAGTAATTGTTAGTGTCACTCAGTAATTTTAATGGAGATACAAAGCCTGTGTTCATTAATAGTATATTGCCATGGTGATGGTTGGATGCCATTATCCAATGCAAAAATGCTCATTTAAGATTATATGATAAATGTGAAGATGGTAATAATTCTTGGGGCCAATTCTTGAAGTTGGCAAAATGAGCTCATACTTGGCAGAGGAGCAGACCTATCCTCTCAGCTTTTTCAGGTCATATAATCATAAAATCATAGAGTTGGACGGGATCTGAGAGGTCATCAAATCCAGCCCCCTGCACACTGCAGGTCCCTTGCTATTGCTGCCAGTTCTCTTACCTTCGCTATACATGCTGCCTGTCCATCCTCTGCTTGACTTTCCTTCAATGGAATAGTATATGTTAGGTCCAATAAGAAGGGTGAGCAGATGATGGTGACAAGAAGAAATTCCTAACATTCAAGGGAGGGGATTCTTTGATGGCATCTTACAACCACCTTTCCCACACTCTCCACTCCAAAAAAAAAAAGAATCTAGAATGGGCAAAGCATCCCCTTCTATTATCACAGCCTATAAACTAAATCACTATTAATAATCCCTATGCCTTTCCTTTAACTAGGGACAGTAACACTCATGACAGGATTTTCCCATTTTTTTCCCCTTAAAAACAGAATAGTAATAATGTGTCTCTTTACAACACACAGGTTGCCAGTTCTTTCCTCAAAGTTACCTAAAATCTTCTGGTGTCCCTAGGCTCTCCCCCTTCAAGAAAGAATTCAGCCGTTGCCATGCCAATGACAATCCCAGAAGTCTGTGCTCTTGTTTTTCTTTTTCCACATATTCACTTGCTAAGAGCAGTGGGGGGAAAATAGAAAATACAAATTGGAGGCTTTCTTGACAGGTGGCAAGTAATATTCATCCAAGAATCTTCTCTCCCTAAATTTGTATATCCATTGCTTCTTCACATGCATGCCAACCCCCTCCCCCTTAAATCTACCATAATCTCATGTAAATTAGCCACTATTTTCGGTAAGGCATCTCCCTGTATAGCCTGAAAGAACACTAGATACACAGACCGAACATTCTGCCTCCATCCTTCAACTTGGTAAATGCTTCTAGGGTAACAATTTTTTTTAAAATTCCCAATAATTATAAAAAATGTTGCTTGCTATGGCATAATTATTTTATAAACCACACAGCATACAACTGTTACTCGTCATGGAGACCATCTTCACACTGTACCATATGGCTAATGACTTCTATTGTGCACCACACCATACTGTGTATTCTTTTCTCATCATACTGTATTGGCTACTGAATTAGTTTGCAGTTAATGTACATGTTACCCTTTCACTGCATGTTTATTTTATGAGATTGTGGCATCTGTTTTTGGTGTTTACTCTAAAAGCGACAGAGTTCTGCTTCCAGAACTTGGATATTCCTCAATATTAATTTCCCCAGACAGGCTTAATTTGTTTTTGTTTTTGTTGCTTTTTCTTTAGGTCTATAAGTTTTGGTCTAAGTTTATTGTATCATCTTCCTCCCTTTGTTTCAATCTGAATTCTCAAAAAATACAGATGATTTATCATTTATTCTCTATTAAAATTCAAATATATGAACCTCCATCTACCATTTCTTTTTGAATCAATTCATTTCAGATCTAAAACTTTTCCCCTGCAGATAAGCAGACAACTCTTCATATTGCCCAAATATTAACTTTTTCAACACATTCTTGATTCTAAAAATGAATTATGCTACAATCTTTCAAAACCAATTTCAATACATAAGCAGCATTGTAAAGACTATGTACCTGCCCCCATCAACTTCATGGGTCCATAAAAGGATCTTTGCATTATTTACACACCTATTTAAAAATTCAGGAAGAAAAACATTTAAAAACTAAAATATATTATAGTGTGCACCATTGGAGACAATTAGAATGTGAATAAGCCTTGTGGTTTAAACAGCTGATGTGATTTCAGAATCATGAGGAAAACAAAACAAGGTTGGAAGATCTGGTCTACTTGAACATTATGGTTTCTTTTTGCAGTAGAATATAATGCAGTGATTGAATGCATCAGGTTATTTTTTAAAAATCTTCTCATCTTATGGGACCCATTAAGCATGCCTTTTCTGTGGTTGCCTCCATTCTCTGGAGCAATCTCCCCCACCCCTGATACATGATAGGTCCCAACTCTATTTACCATGAGGAGAACCATTAAGACCTGGTTTTCCCCCAGGCATTAGGGTCCAGTTGAGTGGAGTCCCCTTTTAGTTGCCTTATTATGGTGCTTGGTTGCCACTTTATCTTTTGTATTTTATATTTATATATTGTACATGTTTTCATGTTATATGGGGTTTTTTTTTCTGGTTGACTGTTTTCATGCTGTGCACTGCCCAGAGTCACATTGTTTGAGTTGGATAACGTTATAAATCTAGTAAGTAAGTAAGTAAATAAATAAATAAATAATTGTATAATGGATTCAGATACTGGTGGGGTGGGAGCTCCATTATCTTACAACTTAATCATTTTGTTCTATCACCTATGGTCTCAATCATGACAGTGGGTTTAAATCCTATCATAGGTATTAAATTGCTTACCCACATTGGAATATTTATATTATATGCACTACTTGTAAATGGTCATTGACTACATGAGGTCCATATACAGTTCTTGAGTTTCATTTCCTCTAGCCCATTGTTTGCAATCCTGCTTTCCACCTGCCAGCATGTTAACAATGTAGCATATGACAAAGTAGGTAACAGTCCACAAAAGCTTCTGCCAGCCTTCTCAAAGCTGTGCAGTCCAAATATTTCTGAAGAACAATAGGTAAAGTAAAGGTTCCCCCCACACATTTGTGCAGTCGTGTCCGACTCTAGGGGCCGATTCATCTCCGATTCTTAGCTGAAGAGCCAGCATTCTCCGAAGACACTTCCATGGTCATGTGGCTGGCATGACGCACGCGGAATGCTGTTACCTACCCACTGAAGTGGTACCTATTCATCTACTTGCATTTGCATGCTTTCGAATTGCTAGGTTGGCAAGAGCTGGGGCTAGTGCGGGAGTTCACTCCGTCACGCTGGGCTAGGGATTCAAACCTCCGAACTTGCAATCTTCCGATCGTCAAGCCTGGCGTCTTACCCGCTGGAGAGGTATGCAGACTATTTAGAATCTCAACCATTTCAAATCAGCATATCCCACTTCAAAAATGAGATAGTTGCTTTGAATGTGATAATGGATTGAAACTGGATGCTATAAATTTGAAATAGTTTGAATTTGAAATATTTTGTACACCCTGTGTGTGTTTGTGTGTGCATAAAATTCTGTATTGATCTTTCTGCTATCTGAAAGCAATGGAAATATTCTTCTTTTTTTCACCTTATTTAACATGTTATGTGAATGGTCTTGATCAAATGGACTGTTTGAACACCACCTATTACCTTTACAAAAGACTTGTAAGAGGGGATGAAAACTGCTTGAACTGGATATTTTCATGTCTTGTGTGAATCCACCAATATAAGTCAGGACATGAAATCAGGTCAGCTATAGATCTAAGTACTTTATTTGAACAACATGTTAAACTATATTAATTGTAACCTTAGTATTTTTTTTATGTTTTGTGGCTTAAGCCAGGCCGTTTAGTTGGTTTATGGGGCAGTGTGCTATGCAAACTTCCAAATGGGTTAATTCTAGGCTGACCATATTTTCTTGAAAGGAAAACAGGACCCTAACCTACCCACAGCTTGCCGGACAAAGTGGGCACGTGCACGTGCAAGTGCGCGCATGCACGGGCATGCGCACGGGCGTATGGGAGCGCGCAGATGCATTTCGACGCGGGAACTTTAAAAAATGGGACAAAATAGATATTTTTCTTAAAACAATGGGACAGTCCAGAATTGTTTAGGAAACGGGACTGTCCCATTGAAAACGGGACGTATGGTCAGCCTAGTTAATTCAATAATATTATATTTATTGTGCAAATCAAGCAATTGTGCGTGTTATTGTTCATGCATCCTTCTGTTTCCAGTACAAGATGAGGGCATGTGTGTGCATGTGTATCACAAGTTATTTTGTAATTATATGCTTCTGTCTGTCTGCCAATGACAAAGTAATATAAGAATAGCTTCTATATCTATTTTTCTGTCATATGAGTTAGACAGGTGTAATATTTGGATCTGAAGTGGGCAAGGGTGCTTTGGATACAGCATAAACAACCTCGCTGCATCTGTTGGCTTCTCCTTAAAAGAGCCATGCCTTGTCTGGGACTTTCCTTTAAGGAGCAGCTAACAGGTACAGAAGAGAGCCCACCCCACATCTGAACACCTTTAATTTGCATGTATTTGTTGCACTGAGAAGGCAAAAGCCTTTCTTGTGCCTGTCTTTGTTTTTAAGATATGTATTTTTTTTCCCTTTTCATGAAACCTGTATCAGAAAAGTATGTGGTACCACCTTTAAAATGATTCAGAAGCACAAACATAGGACATCCCTTAAAGAGGCTACCACTTTTTTTTCAGACTGAAAAAAAGATGTCACTCTTTAAAGATGCTACAGAATCTTTTTTTGAATTTTTCTTAGACATCTAAAAAGTGTTGTGGCTACTTTAGTGGATAGCATAGAGATGCTGTTTTTTCAGTCATATGAGGTTTGAAGCAATTCTTCCAAATGATTTTCAAAGGACATACAGTAATTTTCAAAACTAGGACTTTTAGTTAATCCTAAAAATTGAGGATAGTCATGAGGACCATGAAGATGCACATCCAGATTTTCAAATTTGTTACTGTAGATGTATATGTGGAGTGAGTTCTAAATTATCCTGTTACAACCTTTTATTTTGAAATATAAATAAAGGGTAGGTGGCAGTCAAAATGATCCAACTGTAATACCCCTCTTACAGAGGAAGCATATCAATGAAGTAACAATATGAGTAGGACAAATCATGAACATTTTGTCACAAAAATCAGCTTCTTACATTGTTCATATACTGTCTCCAGATTTTTAGAATCATGCCATAAAAAGTGGCTCCCACATTATTATTGATATATCAAACATATATATAGAAATCTTTGGCTGATATAGAATAGTAATACCATGTGTTATATCTATTCTCATAAATAAATAATGCATTTTGCTGTGTCTTCTTTCACTCACATCAAAGTCTCTAGTCTTATGATTTTTGTTTGCGCTAGTCTAGTCCTATTCATCATAGATATTGAAGTCTGGTATATATGTAAACAGATGTAGTTATATAAACTCAATGAACAGATCTCATATTCCCTATATATATTGTGTCACAATACATTTGTCCTGGAAGCTGTGGAGTGTTGCAAAAACCCTGGTAAAAGGCTGCACATAGGGCCAAACTCCTTAACTCAAGAGAAAGAAAACTATTGTCTGAGGTTTGTGCAGCTGTCATGTTTATAAATCCAAAGCTGGTTGGCATATTGGTAGATAGACTTGACTTTTATGAACCCTTTGGATACATAGGCATTGTAGTTGAATGGCTTTCATGTAGCAGGTTTCCTTAATAAGGCATCAGTGAAGATGAAAGGAAAGAGTTTAAACCATGACTTCATCTGAGGCCAGGTCATGTTGATCTCATATATCACTTTTTTCTTTCTTTCTTCCCTTTTTTTAAAGGTGGAACTATTAAAATAAAGGCAGATGACACTGCTGTCTCTGCTGGAACCCATCTGGTAAAGGTATGAGTCCTTTACTGTTAACAAGTCATTGTTAATACCTCTTTGCCAAAGTAGCAGAACTTGGAGTTTGGGCAAACAGAAAACCTTTTGAAGGTCCTTGGGGGAATTCAGTTATTCTTTGCTGAATAAATGCTCAATTTGTTTCCACTATATAGAGCCTGAAATGAGCTATATCCCAAAAACTATATCCAAACATCTGCAAGACACTGTACGGGTCAGATATTCTAGTGATGAGATATTTTTTTCCTTTGAAAATTTGCCTACATATGGTTACCAAGGTGTTTGTATTAGGTTTTATTACTATACCACTAAGATATTTGTGTGGAGTTCAGAAGGATCCTTTGTGAATTCAGCATATAATTACTGCTGAGAAAAAAAATAGTAATACTACTGCTTCAGGGTAAATTAAACAATGCAAATGTTTCCTTTCTTTAAATTTAATTATATTGGTGTCATCCTCAAATAATTCATTATTAGACTGTAGAAAATCTGGAGTTTTAGATTACTAAGGGAACTAACCCATTGGATTTTCATTGCTACACCCAATTCTTCTGTTCTGCACCCTGAAAACCCTCAGTCACCCCAAAAATGTCTTCCAGGGTGTCTTCCAAACTTCAAGAGTAGACAGAGGGGCAGGGCAAACTTGTTTTGACAGATGCCATTTCATTGGCTGACAGGCACAGTTGGATTTCACTTATTATTTCAATGTAAATTTAAGATGCAATTTGACCAAAGTGCTAATTAAAAGTGGGAGAAGAAAAGTTGTCTAAGAAAATATAGCTATGTCGTTTATCAAAAAAACTTAGAAATAATAGCAGTATTGCCAAATCATGAGAAGCATGTCAGGGCAAGTAAATACTTATTATAAAAATTTGGTCTGTAGCAATATATTAATAAACATATGGTTATCATTTTCTCTATATTGGAAAGAAGACCAAATACATGTCCAGTTCTTAGATTTAGATGCATTATTCATGGAAGACAGATTTTTTTAAAAAACAGTTCCAAGACTTTCAAAGGGTTATATAAAACTGCTGAGAATGTATGACCTCAATATTAAATGAAAACAAAAATGAAAATAAAAACAATAAAGATAAATTATTTGTGTCAAAAAGCTGTAGTTCTATATTATAATACATCCATCTACAAATATTCCCTCAAGTTCCAATATGCTGCCTCATCTTGCTGGGGAGTGGGGTGTTCCTGGAATGGAAGAGCAAAAAATGCCAGGAGTGTATGCCAACAGTATATATTCCCAACAGTTCACCCAAGGCATGAAGATCATGCTAGCTGCCCAGTTAAAACAAGCAAGCACCCATACTGAGCATCAGCAATATAGGAAGAGCTGGAGGCAGATGATCACTTTAGTGTAAATGGCAAAGGTGTCATTTCATACTATGCAGGAGAAGGCAATGGTAAACCATTCCTGTATTGTGGTGTCCTTGGTGTTCTCTGAGCCTTGTTGTTTTCTTGCAGACATTTCATTGCCAGACTAGGCAACATCTTCAGTGCGAAAAGGGAGTGGGACTTGCTTTCTGTTTATATATCGTGGCTTGTCCTGCTTATGTTGG
Organism: Charina bottae; assembly: GCA_023362775.1. Taxonomy (NCBI): domain Eukaryota; kingdom Metazoa; phylum Chordata; class Lepidosauria; order Squamata; family Charinaidae; genus Charina; species Charina bottae. The sequence goes on along the minus strand of JALMGJ010000005.1, from coordinate 20,698,040 downwards.
TGGAGGTGTTGTTCCCTCCTTGGGAGTTCCTTGATTGGTCTGTTGTTTGCTGTTTAACATGGAAATTCAAATTTTAAATGTGGATTGTCTCTTCTCAGTCTGTCAGATCTGTTTATTTGTTTCTTAGATTTATAGCCCACCTTTTATTTATGAACTTCCATAAATAGACTGTTACATCCACACGGCATCACTGTAGCACACAAACCTACCAAAACCCTTCAGAACATTGTAAGTAAACCAAAAGACCCAGTAGCCCAAGAAGAAAAAACAGGAGTTATCTACAACATACAGTGTAAGGACTGTAATAGCCACTATGTAGGACAGACTGGCAGAAGACTAGCAGAACACATCCACGAACACCAACTAGCAGTCAGAAGACATGATGAAAACTCCTTAATCTCACAACACATGGACAGACTTAACCATACTTTCAACTGGGAAACTGTGAGCATATTAGACCAGGCCAAATCCAAAAATGTTAGAAAATTCCTAGAAGCTTGGCACTCAGACAAAACAGCCGTCAACAGACACATAGAGGTTAACAACATTTACATACCATTCATAAGAGACAATAGAATAGCCAGAAGACCAGAACACCCCTGGGCCAGCAATCAACAACAAGATATGCATAGATTAACAGCAAGATTAGCAGCAGAGGAGCAATCAAACAACACAATAGACCTTAATCAAGGAACTATTAACTCAGTCAATCACCCAAACAGCACACAACAGCCCAATCAAGGAACTACCAAGGAGAGTACAAGACCCCCACCAACACAGGCAGGACAAGCCAGGGTATATAAACAGACAGCAAGTTCCACTCCCTTTTCGCACTGAAGATGTTGCCTAGCCTGGCAATGAAACGTCTGCATAAAAACAACAAGGCTCAGAGAGCACCAAAGACTCCCCAGTTCAACCCTGAGCTACAAATATTCTCTTCGATGAACTTCCATGCCGAAGAGTGAACCTGAACCTTGTTTTCCTGGTACCAGCCCAACACCTTAATCCCTATACCACACTGGTTAATTTGTATACTGTATGAGATTCATCCAGTATATATGAAATGTTGTAATGGTGTCTCACAAAAGTATATAATTACTTGTATGATACAGGAACTTTTAAAAGAAATAAAATTCTTGCCAAGAACAAGAAGCCTTTAAACACAATCCTGCATGTGGTTAGCTCAGTGGGATATCATTTGAAGCAGGATGTGAATAACTGAAGAAGCGCCTTCAAAGAGTAACAAAGAGAGTCCTTCCATATCCTTAAATCAAATATTCAGAATACCAAAGGAGATTCCTTAATCACTTATAATGACACTGATCATGCATGGGCCTGAAGAGAGATGGAAGAAAAATGTAAAAGCGTCTTACACTGTTTTCATAGACACATGAGAAGTTCATGGGCAAAACTGTTGGAGTTGGTGGCTATAATAAATTTTATGAAATAAATAAATAACCATCACATCAAGATTTTTTTCATAATGAGTTCTTATCCGGAGCATACTTTTTCCTCTTGTCTGTTCTAACATTAAAGACTTTAAAATAATTTCCTGCAGCTCTGTTGCGATACATTGAAAGATCTACTTTGCCAAGACTAAAAACAAGGAAGCCCTTGGACAGTGGCCAAGCAGATTTCCATTCTTCAGAAAAGTTTTGTGGCACACATGACAGTGAGGTAGCAAGAGAAGAATAAACCTGTTCTGCTGAGTTTGGATAGATGTAGACAGAGAAGAAAGAAATATGCAAATGAAATCAGTACATCAAGTCCTGTGAGTTAAAATCTATTTGTTTTCCATTCACTCAAATTTTGCCTGTTGTACCAAATCTAGATTTAAGCGGAACCGATTTCTATTAATGAAGCATATCATATTGCTGTTGAATGCCTGTTGCCACAATATATGAAAGATTCATATCATGATTCAATATCTATATCTTCATTCCCAAACCATGCTGCAATATATTGAAGTATACGCTTTTAAAAGTTAGTTCAGAACTGTCCACATCTGCTTATGCATTCCACTGAAAGTCCACAAGACTTTCATGTACTCTTCTGCCTGTTGGGCTTTTTGCTCCCACAGTCAAAATGGAAGGTGGGGAGGGGAACAATCCTGCATGGCTGATTAATACCATAGGTTCAGTCAACTGCAGTTCCTGACAGCCTTCAATGAAAGGAATGTGGTTAGTACTGGTGCGGTGCTGGGCAAATTTAACCCTATTTTTTACCCTGGAGGACTTTCTGTGCAAGAAATTTCCTTTTAAAAATATATAACGTCAAAGTGAAACATGGAATATTAGAGATGAGGAATTTGCAAAATTTAGAGGCTTGGGGCCTACATACCAGCTGGTCTTGATGCTTTTAGTCAAAAACTGCAGATGTATACATCCCTCCCATGTATGTTGTCTTTTACTTATTGTAAATGTTGTCTCTTTCCCACAAACAAGAATTAAAGTAGATACATATCTGAATAATTTAGAAACTGAAACCCAAAAAAATGTCACCTTTTTTGCACAAACCTATACAACTGGATCTCCATCTTGTATGATGAATGTATTGATGTTGACAGCTTCCTCAAAGAACTGAAAGATGGAACCCACATCATGTATTGAAGTTCAAAGCCTGATATGCTTGCCAATCAAATGATCTGAATTCTTTGTTGCATGATGTCAATGTATAATGGAATGACATCCATCAGCTTTTTATTTCCTCATTGCCCAACTAGAAAAGTGGAGCTAGATATAAGAATGGGAACACCAGAGGAGTAGAAAAATTTTGCTCTGGTATAGATAATGTGACAATAACTGCCTCTCTTAATGCAAGCAATTTGGATCTTCCTTCTCCATTGGAGTCATGCTTTAAATGCTTCTTTTATAATTTAACCATTTTGCTAGCATTAGGATAGTTTCAATTCTGTCTATCAGTGGTTTACAGAGGACAGCCGTTATTTACATCGGTAAATAGCCTGTGATTTGAAGAAGACAAATTCCAGGAACTAGATACTTTCTCCTTCACCTCCAATTTTACTAATACAAATGAGACAAATGGTTTAATAAATACAGTGCCAAAATCTGACTTTCCATTTCTCCCTGTCCTTCCAAAATTTCTTCCCCTATAACATAGATCTTTTTCTACATTTTGTTCTCATTATGCATCTTTCCCATGCTCTGCAGCCTTCCAAACTAAAAATGCCCCAGCAGAGCAGGTCCCTCTGTTGTAAATATATAGCATACATGAGTTAACGGTGCAATTGCTCATGTGCAGGATTAGAGGTGATAGAAGAGGTCCTGGCATACTCTCTTGGCAGCTAGGCAACAGTGCTGTCTGTTCCTCCTCTCCTTTCCCCACTCTAACTTCTACTGAAGGACTGATCGGCTATTATTTGGCTGTTGCTTATCTATTGGTAATGTGTCTAATTTTGATTGTTCTCATATATTCTAGAATTATTTCATCAATTATTATTCATTATTGCATCAAGCTAATACATTAAAACTGTTGAAATTTGTATCTCTTTACCACAATAGGATTTAAGTGAAACATGGGAACTCAGAGAGCTAATTGTATAATGAAAGCCAGAGAGTCCTTTCAACTAATTTAAGTCAAGAATCTTGCACCTCACCCAAGAGAAAATCACCAACATATTGGGGGGGGGGGGAATCAAAAGCAATTTGAAGAACAGTGACTGAAAATGGTGCAGAAGATATTTTTGGTATTGTGCTAATTTAAAGAATTATGTCCATAGTTTAATTCATAGGCATTTCCAGTTGGGGCAAAATGGGTTGTGTTCATTGTTAGGATGCAAGTATGGGGACTTTTTGTTGTTCAGTCATTCAGTCGTGTCCGACTCTTCGTGACCTCATGGACCATAGCACGCCAGGCCTTCCTGTCCTCCACTGTCTCTCGGAGTTTACTCAAATTCATGTTCATTACATCGGTGATGCTATCTAACCATCTCATCCTCTGCCGTCCCCTTCTCCTTTTGCCCTCAGTCTTTCCCAGCATCAGGGTCTTTTCCAGTGAGTCCTCTCTTCTCATTAGGTGGCCAAAGTATTTGAGCTTCAGCTTCAGCATCTGTCCTTCCAATGAGCAGTCAGGGTTGATTTCCTTTAGGATTGACTGGTTTGACCTCCTTGCAGTCCAAGGGACTCTCAAGAGTCTTCTCCAGCACCACAGCTCGAAAGCATCAATTCTTCGGCGCTCAGCCTTCCTTATGGTCCAACTCTCACAGCCATACATTGCTACTGGAAAAACCATAGCTTTAACTATACGGACCTTTGTCGGCAAGGTGATGTCTCTGCTTTTTAATATGCTGTCTAGGTTTGCCATAGCTTTCCTTCCAAGGAGCAAGCGTCTTTTAATTTCATGGCTGCAGTCACCGTCTGCGGTGATCTTGGAGCCCAAGAAAATAAAATCTGTCACTGCTTCCATTTCTTCCCCTTCTATTTGCCAGGAAGTGATGGGACCAGATGCCATGATCTGGGGTTTTTTAATGTTGAGTTTCAAGCCAGCTTTTGCACTCTCCTCTTTCACCCTCATCAAGAGGCTCTTTAGTTCCTCTTCACTTTCTGCCATTAGGGTGGTATCGTCTGCATATCTGAGGTTGTTGATATTTTTCCCGGCAATCTTAACTCCGGCTTGTGATTCATCCAGCCCGGCATTTCTCATGATGTACTCTGCATATAAGTTAAATAAGCAGGGTGATAATATACAGCCTTGTCGTACTCCTTTCCCAATTTTGAACCAGTCGGTTGTTCCATGTCCGGTTCTAACTGTTGCTTCTTGACCCACATACAGGTTTCTCAGGAGACAGGTAAGGTGGTCTGGTACTCCCATCTCTTTAAGAATTTGCCACAGTTTGTTGTGATCCACACAATCAAAGGCTTTAGCGTAGTCAATGAAGCAGAAGTAGATGTTTTTCTGGAACTCTCTTGCTTTTTCCATGATCCAGCGAATGTTGGCGATCTGATCTCTAGTTCCTCTGCCTCTTCGAAACCCAGCTTGCACTTCTGGTAGTTCTCGGTTCACATGCTGCTGAAGCCTAGCTTGTAGGATTTTGAGCATAACCTTGCTGGCATGTGAAATGAGCGCAATTGTACGGTAGTTTGAACATTCTTTGGCATTGCCTTTCTTTGGAATTGGAACGTAAACTGACCTTTTCCAATCCTGTGGCCACTGTTGAGTTTTCCAAATTTGTTGGCATATTGAGTGCAGCACTTTAACAGCATCATCTTTTAGGATTTTAAATAGCTCAGCTGGGATACTGTCTTCTCCGCTAGCTTTGTTGTTAGTAATGCTTCCTAAGGCCCACTTGACTTCACTCTCTAGGATGTCCGGCTCAAGGTCAGTGACCACACCATCGTATTTATCAGGGATATTAAGATCTTTCTTGTATAGTTCTTCTGTGTATTCTTGCCACCTCTTCTTAATCTCTTCTGCTTCTGTTAGGTCCCTGCCTTTTTTGTCCTTTATCATGCCCATCTTTGCACAAAACGTTCCCTTGATATCTCCGATTTTCTTGAAGAGATCTCTAGTCTTCCCCATTCTATTGTTTTCCTCGATTTCATTGTTTCATTGTTCATTTAAGAAGGCCTTCTTATCTCTCCTTGCTATTCTCTGGAATTCTGCATTCAGTTGTTTATATCTTTCCCTTTCTCCCTTGCCTTTTGCTTCCCTTCTTTCCTCAGCTATTTGTAAAGCCTCATCAGTCAGCCACTTTGCTTTCTTGCATTTCTTTTTCTTTGGGATGGTTTTAGTTGCTGCCTCCTGTACAATGTTACGAACCTCCATCCATAGTTCTTCAGGCACTCTGTCTACCAGATCTAATCCTTTAAATCTATTCCTCACTTCCACTGTATATTCATAAGGGATATGATTTAGGTCATACCTGATTGGTCTAGTGGTTTTCTCTACATTCTTCAATTTAAGCCTAAATTTTGCAATAAGAAGCTCATGATCTGAGCCACAGTCAGCTCCAGGTCTTGTTTTTGCTGATTGTATAGAGCTTCTCCATCTTTGGCTGCAAAGTATATAATCAATCTGATTTCGGTATTGACCATCTGGTGATGTCCATGTGTAGAGTCGTCTCTTGTGTTGTTGGAAAAGAGTGTTTGCTATGACCAGCGTGTTCTCTTCACAAAACTCTATTAGCCTTTGCCCTGCTTCATTTTGTACTCCGAGGCCGAACTTGCCTGTTATTCCGGTTATTTTTTGACTTCCTACCTTAGCATTCCAGTCCCCTATGATGAAAAGGACATCTTTTTTTGGTGTTAATTCTAGAAGGTGTTGTAGGTCTTCATAGAACCGGTCAACTTCAGCTTCTTTGGCATCAGTGGTTGGGGCATAGACTTGGATCACTGTGATGTTGAATGGTTTGCCTTGGATTCGAACTGAAAGCATTCTGTCGTTTTTGAGGTTGTACCCCAGTACTGCCTTTCCCACTCTTTTATTGACTATGAGAGCTACTCCATTTCTTCTAAGGGATTCTTGCCCACAGTAGTATATATAATGGTCTCCTGAATTAAATTCGCCCATTCCTGTCCATTTTAGTTCGCTGATTCCCAAGATGTCGATGTTCAATCTTGTCATCTCATGTTTGACCACATCCAGCTTACCTTGATTCATAGTTCTTACATTCCAGGTTCCTATGCAATATTGTTCTTTACAGCATCGGACTTTCCTTCCACTTCCAGACACATCCACAACTGAGCGTCCTTTCGGCTTTGGCCCAGCCGTTTCACACTTTCTGGAGCTACTCGGAATTGCCCTCCGCTCTTCCCCAGTAGCATTTTGGACACCTTCCGACCTGAGGGGCTCATCTTCCGGCGTCATATCTTTTAGCCTTTTGATACTGTCCATGGGTTTTCTTGGCAAGGATACTGGAGTGGTTTGCCATTTCCTCCTCCAGTGGACCACGTTTTGTCAGAACTCTCCATCATGACCTGTTCTTCTTGACCTGACTTCATTGAGTTACGCAAGCCCCTTCGCCACGTATGGGGACTACTGGGGAATTAATGATGAACTGAAGACGGCTCCGCTAATAGCTAAAAGCGGAGCCGACAACCCCGGCAGTATGAAGAGCTGGCGAGGAGACTGGCTCTTCATAATTCCTCTCTGGACAAGGAGAGGACTTCACATCACCCACAAGTGCTCCAGACAGTTGCTCCTCATGAGGAGACCTCAAGGCAGCAGTCTCTAGTGGGTTTAATGCTGTGGGAGATGAGGGAATAGCCATCTTGCTCAAACCACAGTCAGCATCTTCAGAAAGGACACTGGGTTTGCATACTTCCTTTTCTAATCACTTTTGGAAATTGCTTGTTAACTGCTTTTAAGCTATTAGGAACCTTTGAATCGACATGTTTTACCACACTAGGTGAGTTTCCTTCAATCCTTAACTAAAGAAGTTTTAAATACAAGTTTAAGGACTTGATCTTTTTTTCCTTTTGGAATAAACAGCAAAAGGTGATTAGAACTTTGATTTTGGAAAATTACAAATGGACTAAGGGTCTAGATGGATTTGAAATAAGATTTTGGAATTAATTATAAGAATCCTTCCCATGGGAAAATGCTTTTTTAAAAAATTATCTTTAAAAAAAACATGATAGGATGGGACTTTGAAGGTTGGACACTAGAGGAATCAGAAGGAACTAAAGATTGCAATTAAAGGAGAACACTTAAATTTGACTTACTAATACAGAATGAAGCAAAATATTTTAACATTGGATATATTGAAGGATATTTTTAAACAATGGACCCAGAAGTTAATTTTAAGAGTGTTTGCCTCTATAGATAAAAAGGTTAAAGGTAAAGGTTCCCCCCGCACATTTGTTTCAAAGATGTTATGAAAGACGAACAAGTTTTACCTGACAAGATTGAGACTGATCTGAAAGGGGGGGAGAATATCAGCGATTAAAATGAATATATTACCAAGAATTCTATATCTCTTTCAAACAATACCTATACTGACATCAGAGGAACCATTTAAACAGTGGCAGAAAGACATTTCTAAGTTCATTTGGCAAGGGAAAAAACCAAGAATAAAATATAAAGTCTTGCAAGATTCAAAAGAAAGAGGTGGTTTAGGACTCCCAAACTTGAGACTATACCATGCAGCTTGTGGTCTGGTATGGCTTAAGGAATGGATTGTTTTGAGAAATGAAAAATTATTAAATCTGGAAGGTCATGAATTGAGATTTGGATGGCATGGATATCTGTGGTATGATAAGGCTAAAATAAATGTGGACTTTAAAAATCATTATATTAGAAGATCCTTGTTGAGAATTTGGAATAAATATAAATCAACTTTATGTTATAAGAGACCTTTATGGATTTCCACGCAATAAGCTTTTTATAGAACAGAAGTAAGAAATAAAGACAAGTGGCTGACATATAAGGACTTCTTAAAAAAAGAACAAGGACACTATGTGATAAAATCAAAAGAAGAACTTGCCCAAGAAGGTTATACCTTTCAATGGCTCTCCTATATGCAACTTATAGAGAAATTTAAAGTAGATAAAAAAAATTTAGAATTTGAACAAACTAAATCAGAATTTGAAATACAATTATGTGAAAATGATGAACGCTTAATTGCTAGAATGTATAAATTATTGTTAAAAGGAGAAATGGTAGAGGAACAAGTTAAAGATTGTATGATTCAATGGGCGAAAAACATTGGCCACAATATACAACTTCATCAATGGGAAGATATGTGGACTAAAGGATTAAAATTCACCTTATGCTACAACTTAAAAGAAAATTTTTATAAGATGATGTATCGATGGTATATGACCCCACAAAAACTCTCAAAAATGTACGGGAATATATCCAACTTATGTTGGAAATGTATAAAACAAGAGGAGTCTTTTTACCATATGTGGTGGACTTGTAACATTGCAAAAGAATTTTGGACTGAGATACATTCATTGATGCAAAATATACTACAGATACGAATACCATTTAAACCAGAATTTTTCTTACTTGGAATTTGGGAGGTACAAATAGAAAAATATTTCTCTAGAATAATACAGTATATGATCACAGCTGCAAGACTCTTATATGCACAAAACTGGAAAAATCAAAGTGTTCCAACAATACAGGATTGGATGTTGAAACTATTAGAGATGGCAGAAAATGATAAATTGACTTGCTTATTAAAAGATAATTCAAATTGTTACTTTCTTAAAGAGTGGAAACCATTGATGGACTATTTGCAAAAAGCAGGAGGAGTAAAGCTAATATGGGGATTTGATGATTAGATTATATATAAATAGTATATAATAGACAAGAAAAGTATATGAATGTCATATGAATAACCAGCATGTAAAAACAAACTATCTATTTTATTCTTATGACCATAGTTGGATCGGAGGTTATCCAATTTCTTTGTTTGTGTTTTTCTTTCTTTTTTTTCCTTTACTGCACCTTTCTTTTCTTTTTCTTTTAATTTGTAGTTCTATTTCCGTTTCATTCTTAACTTTTAGCTTTGTATATTTAAAATCCAATAAAATTAAAAAAAAAAGAGAGACTGATCTGAAAGGGGATTTAAAAATGCCAGGCCACAAGAATGATATGGAAAAAGATGCTACATTGGACATACAAAAGAAACCAGTTGATTTTCTTAATAATTAAAAGGGATATACAAATAACAAACCAAGAGAGTGATCTAGATAATTTTCCTACATTGGATTTACAAAAGAAGCTTGTTAAAGCTTTGAAGAATTTTCTGAGAAGGGACAAAGAAAATGAAAAGAAATCAAGTTCTAGGAAATTGTTTGAAGGGACTAAAGATCAAGATTATTAAAAGTAAAAGGAAGGAATATAAAGTTTATTTGATCAAGGTTAAAATAAAATGTTATTATCTCTGGTAACCCTTAATGAACATTTGCTGATCGGGACTGAAATGATGAGGCTTTAATTATTTGTTTATAGATAGATAAGAGATGGGACATGGGAATAAGAGATCATTTGTTGTATTTTAAGAGAAGGTGATAAGTTACTAAAATTATTTATACTTGTTGTAATGAAGGGGGAAGTCATTTCTTTATATATTTCTTTTCTTTTTCTTTACTATATCCTTATTTTTTTCTTTCTTTTCTATTTTTCTTTCTATTTTTTCATTTCTGAACTATCTTTTATTTTTATTCTTTTATATTTTTTACTTTGTATTAGTTTTTTTTGTCATTGTAATTTTAAATCAATTACTATATATAAAAAATGGATGCAAGTATGAAAGGCCAGAGTTTGTGTGGCGGCATCACTATGGCTTGTATGGGACACTGATGGTTTAACTAATTGTTAACTGAATGTTTTATGAATGTTGCTGAATGAAAAAGAACCCCAAGTACTCTGCCTTATTCCTTAGGTCCAAGCTTTATAGAATATGAAAGATCTACTACTTGTTAGGCAGAAGCCTTTGACTCTCACATCCTTTTTAATTCCTGGTTCTGAGAAACTACCAAGATAGAACTGTCTTGACTTGATTGTTCAGTATTTCATGATGGCATTTTGGTATTCAGCCATCTGACTTTCTGTTGCTCCTCTCTTCAGGGTAAAGCAACATTTTTTAAAAAGGAAAGAAAAAAGTACCTAAGGGCTAGTTTCCCAGCAGGTGCTGGATCAAGCAAGTCTTTACACCTTTGGGAGGCCTACATGGATCACAGGATCACTGCCCTTTGAATGACCTGTAGTTAAATGGTGGAAGGTATGCTCAGTTTCTTTCCATAGATAAACAAAGATTATATGACATATGTGTAAGTATGAATAAGGAGTGATTTATTTGGGTTGGTTCTCCTCCTGACCCTAGTAAGTGCAGCTTGCCTATGGAGCTGATTGAAAATGTAGTGAAATATGTTCTTGCCTAACAGATACTTATAGAAGCATTTTTATTTAAATATCAAATGTCAATGGATTCACTTTTATCTTCACCCAAACATACTGATTTAAACTGGTGGAGGGGGGGCAGGGAAGGGGGGTGAATATTACAGGCTGATTTGTTTATTTATTTATTTATTTAGACTTATATGGCTGCTTATGTTATACAATAATTCTAGCTGGCTCAAAACAGGAATTGACAGGGAGACATCCCTTGTGCATAACCTTATTCTGCATAGAGTGATTTTCTCTGTGAAAGATGTGTGTGCCAAAAGTATAATCCACAGGCCTACCAGAAACTCTTTTCCAACCCCCAGTTTCTTGGGGTTGGGAAGATTTAAAGAGAAAATGAGCAGAGATTTATGACATTAATTTCACCCCATAAAAACCTCCATCTGCCCCAAACTAGGGCCACTTTGGATCCTGCTCCCAACCATTTTTTGAGGGTGGTCACTGACATGGCATACAAAACCTATGCTGCCCTCAAGCCAAAGGAACCTACTGATATAAGAAAACATAGAGAATGAAGGTCCCCTGCAAGATTCCTCATCAGAGGTAGATGTTCTTGGTTGTCAAGGCCACCCAAAAGATTTGTGGGAGCACAAAGGTTGCAATGATGTAGAATGGGTGGGGCTGTGTCTCAAAAGTTAGAGCTATGCACACTTTGAAAAAAATTATCAGAAATGTGGGCAAGATCAAAAAAAGAAAAGAAATGTGGGCAAGATCAACTGCTGCTTTTTCCTATATTGTAAGGGGTTTCCTTTAAAAAAATCTGTGTTAAAATTACAGTTTTTGTTTTTAAAAGACAGAAATAGTACCATCAGTTGTTGGTAGCTGTAGTAGCAGTGGGTTCCATGAAAGTATTTAAAAAGGAGTTTGATAACCACATGGAGCTGTGGGGCCTCAGGTTGTCCATCCCTGTTCTTCACAAGAAAAAGTGACTATACTGTGACTTTCCCACATCTTTTGCTAAGTGGAAGGATACATGGCAGACAAGTAAACCAAATTTGCAGTTGCGATTTTTTTCATCTCACCTAGACCATCTTGTTCCTTTCCTTAACTATAGATTCCTTCTACTTTCCTGAGGGTTAAACAAAATAATAACAACTGAGGAGTGGCACTGAATGTTAAGTATGACATAATTTCACAGACATTTCCAGACAGGTTTTAGGGCATGGCAAAAAGTGAAATCAGCATGGTGCTGCCATTTGAATTAGGCATAACCTAATTTCTGGTTTAAGAACCTTTGCTAGGTACACAAAGAAGTCAATAGACATCATATTGGTATCTGTTTCTGGTAATATGAGTTCTACTGATTTCAGTTTTGATATGATTAAAAACAATTATAATGTTGATTTTCAGAATTGGCCCAACTATCTTATACAAACAGTTCTGATATTCACTGAAAAGAACTGAAGTGTGGTGTGTGTATGTGTGTGTGTGTGTGAATGTATGTATGTATGTATGTATGTATGTGTATATATATATCTGCCTGCCTGCCTGCCTGCCTCTTGTCTCATCCATGTATGGTTAGTTTCAGTAGCCCACTGGTTCCCCAACATCTGATGCGGACCTTGTTAATCCAGGCGACGTCCAAGCCAGCATGACTCTCTTAGTTCGTGTCACTCTCATTTTTTGAGGTAGGCAGGTGAAGTGTTAGGGGGTCTTTGCCCAAGGACCCCTACTGGTAAGGTAGGTACAGCCAGGATTTGAACCCCGGTCTACTGCTCCAAAGGCGGCGCTCTAACCACTATGCTATCCAGCCACTACAGGAACATCTGCACAGCGTATGGACTAGACCCTCCAAAGTCCAGATGGGAGATTCCACAGAAGGTTGTGGAGAATGGCTGGGCTAAGATCCTGTGGGACTTCCAGATCCAGACAGACAGGCAGGTACTAGCCAATCAACAAGACATTGTGGCAGTAGACAAGGACCAGAAGACGGCAGTGATGATAGATGTAGCAGTGCCACGTGACAGCAACATCAGGAAGAAGGAGTATGAGAAGCTAGAGAAGTACCAGGGCCTGAAGGAGGAACTGGAGAGGATGTGGAAAGTGAAGGCCAAAGTGGTCCCAGTGGTGGTAGGAGCACTCGGGGCTGTGACTCCTATGTTGGGAAAGTGGCTCCAACAGATCTTAGGAGCAATATCAGAGCTCTCTGTCCAGAAGAGTGCAATGCTAGGAAAGACTAAGATACTGTGCAGAACCCTCAAACTCCCAGGCCTCTGGTAGAGGACGTGAGGTTGAGGAAGACACATACCACCCATAGGGGTGAGAAGGGGATTTTTTTTCCTGCCTGCCTGCCTGCCTGTCTGGAAATAGAATGTATCCTTTTCTGCTTTGAACACAGATTCTAATTTATATTCTCTCTGAAGCCTATATGAGGTGGCTTGAATTTGTCTCCACAAGCTCTTTCAAGTCTTCATGTCAAGATGAGGAGGCAGCATGATTCTCTTCAAGAAGACACTTTGCATTGCAGTATCCATGTACAAAAGTATGTTTTGGCTATCAAAACTGCCAGACAAGATTTTGGAACAGCTCAAGTCAAAGCACTATGGCTAGTTCACTTCAGGGCAGATGGCTTCAGAAAGCAGTTTCAAAGGGCTGCTTTGCAAAACCTTTGTCAAAGTGAAGCATCCCTTTGAAGCTTTACATAGCCCTACTCTGCAAGAGCTTGTTCTTTATAACTTTATGGTTTGGAATGATACTTCTGAGCATTCATTAAGCATCCCGGTTTTTCTGTCTTCTCCTAATTAATTCCAGGTGTGTGTGCTTGTATGTGCAAATAAATAAATAAATAGTTATAGTACCATGCTGTCAGAAATGTAGATCTGCTAGTGGAAATTATTTGGTGACATGTGGGGTTATTAAAAATAACTGCCTGAAACTGAAAACAAATGAAAGTAATCATCAACTTCCAAAAATTAAGATGAATGCTAATTAAAAGTAGTCCTGGCTACAGCCAAAAAGATTTAGTGATCATTACCTTTCATCAAGGAGTCCTGGAAGAATGTTGTATAAGAAAAACTAAAATTTCCTTATAATTATTATAAATAACTTAGTTACAAAAAGAGAGCCAGTTTGGTCTTGTGGTTAAGGCAACGGGCTAGAAATCAGGAGACTGAGAGTTCTAGTCCCGCCTTAGGCATGAAAGCCAGCTGGGCGACCTTGGGCCAATCACTCTCTCTCAGCCCACGAAATCAGGCTTGGGTGACAAGCCAGTCAGTTAATTCCTGTCGCAATCAACAGATCAATATTCGGTTGATCCGAAAAAAGCAGACCCTGCACATGCAGGAAAAACGCTAGGAAGAAAAAAAACTGGAGTTACAAAGATTCTTTGGAGATATATAGCATGACATTTAAATTTATAGTTGCCTAAATATGCCCTTTTTGAAAGCCATCTTAGCAGTTATGTGGTGCCCTAGCTTGATGTCAGCAAATCCTTCAACATTTCAAAATATTTGAAATGTCTGTCTGAGCAAAAATACTCAAGAGATTACATACAGTATATCTACATATGTATCTACATAAGTTATTTCAAAGTCTCTTACCTTAGAGTGACATCTCCGCCTAAAATGCATATTAATCATTTATGAATAATATAAAGAATGATATAAATATAAAGAAAGCTGCTACACTTGCTTCTTAGGAACAAAGTCATTTAAAGATTATTGCACTGTGATCATCTTAAATTCTTCAGACATATTGGAGTTTTGTTTGTTAAAAGGTTTTGTGTCACTATTTTGTTTGGTAAAGTAAAATCTATCAGTGCTCATTTTTTGAATGCTGTGATATTGCAAGATGAGCTAAACATTTTTTTAGCAATTTAAGGGAGGTGCCCACATTTTAGCAAATGTCATGCTAGATCATCTTTTTGCCACTCTTGTCTCATGCAGAAACAGGCCATGAAAAGCTCAGGTGCTGGTGACTTCATAGACACATCCACACAGTTTTCTTGGCAGAAAACAGTACAGAACTGTTTTACTATTGCCATCTTACAGATTTTTTTAAAACATTCAGACTGGCTTACAACTAGGTATTTCTTAGTAGTCTCCCATCTAAGTACTAACCAGGTCCCAGTCAGCTTAGCTTTGTCTCTTTTATATCTGCTAGTGTGACCTATGTAATTTTCTCTTACTAAACAGAGCAAGTTCCTGAGAAAACAGAAATTTACTAACACTGTCCTAAGCCATATGTCTTTTCACTGAGTTCAGAACAGATGTATTAGATTCCTAATAAAGGTGTCATTTCATTAGATGTCCACATAATCCTGCTGTCTCATTTCATAATTCATTTTCTGTAAAAGTTTGCACATTAGGCCAAGTAACCCACAGGAAATTAGAATAGCAATTGCTTTTTACATTAGTTATTCAGAACAAGTAGGAAGAATAGAAGAGCATATCACTTTGTATTAGATAGGTCATGTGGGAGACCAACTGTTCTAATATGGAGTCTAATAATAGCAAATCTTTTAGTTACTTCTAGGGTATCATTATTAAAATGTCAACAATTTTAATCATGGTTGTCTTTAGCAAATACCATAAATATTAAATTACGTGATTAATACATCAGAGTTTATTACCTTATGTCAGATAGAGTGGGTGTGTAATAAATCAATCCTTAGTGTTGGAAATAGTTGGAAGTAAATGTCATTCCTAAACCACTGTAGTTATTCTTTTGAATGTACTTTTTAACAGCAATATGATCCTCAGAGTTTCACCATACTGTTGTATTATGTGCTAATAAAAAGGTGTCTGAACTGCAAATTGGCTATTGTGGTAATAATACAATAAATACTTGAGGGCATATCTGCATGGTACTTGGTATTAACTACTGATTTCAGAAGCAGCCCAACCAATATGTTCAGCCTTTCACTTGGAACAGAGGCATCTATATATAGAAAAGGCAAAAGGAACTGGTTATCAAATTGCAGATACACACAGACGCACAGACACACACACTCCAACTTTTCCCTAATATAACAATGTTGAGTACCAAGGAACAGAATGGAAGTGAGGCAGGATATAACATATTGCATCCATACCTAGCCTAGTTTACAGCATCAGCCATGCTAAGAGGCAGTGATCAGAAAGCTGTTGTGCCTTTATTTTGACAATGATTGGTGGGTGGTTCTTCTCCTTCTCCTTCTCCTTCTCCTTCTCCTTCTCCTTCTCCTTCTCCTTCTCCTTCTCCTTCTACTAAATGGGGGGGAATTAATGCTGAGGTCCAAGTTTAGGGATTGTTGAGGGAATAAGAAAACTTTGGATTTAGATTTTACCTCCTCAATGCATCTGGGATGCTTCCTTTGGCTCCTTTATCAGGGAAATGCTTTTCTGACAGATAGGCAACAATTTTACACCATGCTATCCTCCTACAGTTGGTATTTCAGAGTGATTAAATAATCTTTCCATTGTTTCTATTAGTTATCTTTTTTTTTAAGTAAATGACAACAGTACATTCAATGAAGCCTCTACAAAACCCTAGAACAATAGAAGAGGTAGAAAAATGTCAAAAATAAAGAGAGTCATAAAAAATAATTTAACCACACCAACAGAAACCACTTGAAAAACAATCTACCTACTGTATCACTGATTAGAGAAACTGGACTAATTTCCCATTCACAATGGGAAAAAGGTTGGGTATCACAGAATAAATAGCGTAGAAGGTAAGTCATGCACCAGTAGTCCCTCTATTGTTATTGGAAAATTGGTACTGATGTCCCTACAAAAAATGCCAAGGCTCCTGGGATGATTTTCTATGTTTTTTTTTCTTATCAGAAGTTCTAGATATGGAGAAGCAACATGAGATCTAGGGCTGCATACATTTTTTTTGAGGTCCCTAGCAACCACAATACAGAACAAACAAGGCTTTTCACCTTGTCAGTATAAATGGGACAAAAAGAAGAATGAAGAAGTTGCTCCTGCTTCTTTAATTTTTCCTATCAAGGAGAAATGAGTCCTAGATCTTCTGGCATGGAAACAATAATGTTGAAAAAGCTGCCAAAAAGTGTATCTTCTTTTTTGGCAGCTAATGATTGTGTTGATCAACAAAAAAAGGAAAAAGTAATTGCAACAGTGTTGGTCTCTGAAAAAAAATCCCAAACCCTTAGTTGATGACACTATCAGAACATTGATTTTCTAGACAGGGTTCAGGGCAGAGAGAAGAAAATAAATGGAAGTCTCAAATGAAAAAGGGTAAGAGAAACAAAATGAAGAGCAGAGCAGGAGTTGCATATGGGAGTATCTCAATCGTGGAGTAAAGAAGAAAGAACTATGATAGTTGGGCACATGAGCATTTGACCACAACCCCCAACAAGCTAACAACTTCCCAATGTTGAGCTTCTCTCTTTCAATTTTAGGCAATTTTACCCATCTCCTAAAAGATAATGTTCACATGATTTTAACCAAAGACTGCATTCACACAACATGCTAGGCTTATTATCACTCATACAAATATTATCCCTGGTTTGCTTCTTTTTATGCTTGTTTTGTGTATAGTGTACTCTTTAAAACCAGCCCATTTGGTTTGCTAACAGTTCCGTGTCATGTGAGAACCTAAAGAATAGATTTCTTTGATATCCAAATTAAGTATGTTGTACAAAGCCAATCAATAGTTTATGGAAGCAAATCTCCTCTGCTGCACTTCTGATTATCTCAGCCTTGGAATAAAACTTCACTGAATCAAAATGTGGCTGTGAATATATAGCTGAATAGTGACACAATATCAGTTCTACATTGTTACTAGTAAAATAGATTGCAAAATATTTTTCAGGGATGATTTTATTCTTTGTTCCTTTATAGGGAATCAGATGAAGCCATGCCATCCAAATCTTACTGATTTCCTGTGTAAGTCTTATAAATAGTATTTAGTTCTAAAATGTTAACAAGCACATTTGTGGCCTAAATTATTTAACCACATATAATAGCTCCATACTGCATTTTTTTTGCTAGGGTTCTCTCAGAATCCTTATCATTTATCATATGTTGTCTGTCTTTTTTTCTACTCAGAAGCACAGCATGAAAAAACTTCATTTCACATTGAAACATCACTATGTGAAATAGTGTGATGAAATGAGTCACAGAAGGAGAATTTGTGTTATACTCCAGTAAACAGTTGGTCTACGGGAATAATAGTATTTTATGCTGTGACTGATATATCAATTGTGAATCCTAAAATATGAATGATCTGAAAGCAGGAGTTTCACTTACGTTGGACTGTATGTACATAAAAATTACAGGTAGTATGGAAAATCCCATTGAGAAGGTATAAGCCAGGCTGGATCTATGAATTCAGGCACTGCTACAATGTATTTTTGAAAAATTCTATATATGAAACCTATTTGGTTTTATTTAAAGATATTATGTTCATAATAAAAATCAATTATGCCGTATGCTTATATGCATGTGAAGATGTCAGGAGTACCCAAGTTTTTTGTTTGTTTTGTTTTCTGTTTATCAACAACAGCAAAATTGGATAGAATTTTTCAAAAATCCATTGTAGCGGTGCCTGAATTCATAGAACCAGCCTGGGTTATACCTTATCAACAGGATTTTCCATACTACCTGTAAATTTTATGTACATTCTTCCGTGCAAGATAAACAAAACTCATACACACACACACACACACACACACTACAACTATAAATATATTCATTTCTATTTCTGATGGTTTCAGTTTGGTCAGTAAAGGCTTGGGAAGAGTGGAGAAATGAGGACCATTTCTAAATCAACTTTAGAATAAATGGATGCCCATTTACCTTAATTGCTTAATCAATTTAGAAAGCAATCCAATAGTCTTTGTTCCAAAAGCCATATGGTATGGTGGAGTTCCCCCATCTACAGCGCTCTAAAGCCAAATTTTCTCAATATCAGGAGCCCCAACTTAGCTTTTCCAATTCCTGCTGCAACCTTAGCCCTCTACTGGCATCACAAAATTCCAACAAAACTTAGAATCTGGTATTTGGAGGCTCAAGTTTGGCATGACTTAAGTATGTGTTCAAGCAGTCTGTCACTACTGACATTTTTAAGATTAATGGTGGCAGATTTTTTGACATTGATGAAGCTATTTTTTCTAGTTTTAAATGTTCTAATATATGATGATTTGTATGTCTTATTACTGTTTGGGCATTATTTATTTATTTATTTATTTAAATTATTTAATTTTTTTCCCACCGTTATTATTTTTATAAATAACTCAAGGCGGCGAACCATTTTTATATATCTGGAATATATGTATATTATATATATGTATATATAGGTGGCCATATATTTAGCTACAGAAACTCAAGTTATTATTTTTCTTTCAAATGTATATTATTATCATTTGCTACAATACAATTTACTTAATCTCAACAAAAGGCATAAGAAGGAAACTGTGATATTAACATTAACATTAATAAACATGTGAAACTACACACACTCAATGCAATACTGAACTGTGTGATTATGGCAAGTTCAATGTTCTCAGTTATGGAATTTTAAAAGTAGCAGTGCTGGTTTTAGCGTTGGAAGATTCAGTCACTGCCAATCTTGCCTGCAGATCGGAGTGCTGCAACATGGAAGGTCCTGTCCAGCACCACATTTAATGCACCTACCAGGTGAAGGATGCTGAGAAGAGCCACCCTGTAGGACTTAAGGTCTTGGCAAATACATCCTGGGATGGTCTAAAAACTATGTATACCATATACAAGTAATGCAAATGTACGTGGAGCTATAATAGGAAAAAAACTGAGTGAATGTTCCTCCATATTGCATAAAGGATCTATAATAGAAAACTACATTTCACACAGTATTGCCCAGCAGTGGGTAACCTGTAGCCTAAGGCACATGCAGTGCTCAGATTAATTTCATATAGTTCTCAACATTATTTCAAAAGCCCTCTGCAAGAGTTCATTCAGGCCTTTGGTAAGAACTATTTGTCCTTCTCTCCAGGTTGCAGTTTGAGAGGGGGTGGGAGGAGAGAGAAAGGAAATAAGAGGAGGATTTCAGAAATGGAAAAAAAGGAGCCAATCAGAATGTGCCCCCCTTGGCTCTTGCTCCACCCACTGCCTGGTTCTCTTTAGGAAAGCAACCTTTGACAGAAAAAATATTTCTTGTATTTAAATAGGAATGCACTCAAATCCAGAAATTGTTGTCCTTATGGACTCAAGGGTGCACATAGTGCTTCCTTTGAAATTACTTCTTATTTAGTCAACCAGGCATTTGTGTATATGGATTTGTTTGCTTGTTTGTTTGTTTGTTCATTTATTTATGACTTTGAGACAGTGTTGACTCCTGGCAACTGCCTGGACAAGTCCCTGAAGTTTTCTTGGCAAGGTGTTTCAGAAGTGGTTTGCCATTGCCTCCTTCCTAGGGCTGAGAGGGAGTGACTGGATCAAGGTCACCCACCTGGCTTTGTGCCTAAGGACTAGAACTTGTGGCCTCCTGGATTCTAGCTTTAACCACTACACCAAACTGGCTCTCACATGGATTATATTATATGCCCAGAACTGATTCTTCTATCACATTACCTCCTGAGGAAGCTTCCAAGAACTCTAGAGCCTGCTAGGTGCCTTATATTGATGCTTAATGAGTATTTAATCCTTCAAAGAATATTACCCTAACCTTGCAAGTAGATCTACACTGTTCTTAATGCAATACATTGTACAATAGAGTTCTTTGTCCATACAGACTTGAGAATAAATGCAATTTATTTGAAAATAATGAACAAGGACATTTCTCAAGTTTCTTTACTGTTACAATCCTACAACTATACAATATTCCCTGTGTTCACACTGTGAGAAACATTTGTTGCTGAGCATCAGCTGTGAAGCATTTAGGAAGAAAATAATGTTAAATAAAATGGGCATTTTCTGAACCACCTGCTGCCAGCTGTGACCACCTTGCTAAAAGCTCACATCAGAAATAAGATCCTGATTTGATGAGCAGTTGGCCTGAAAAGTTTCTGTGCTCTGCTTCATTATGGAGAGAGGGGGAGTGAGAGATATGTATGATAATTATTTTCTGTGTCTCAGCTCAGCCCAACTTACCTCACACGGTTGTTGTTGTGGGGAAAGTAGGAGGAGGAAGGAGTATTAGGTATGTTTGCCACCTTGAGTTATTTATAAAAATAATAAAGGCGGGATAGAAAATAAATAAATAAATAAATAAATAAATAAATAAACAAACAAACAAACAAACAAATAAATATAATCCATTCAATCATGTCCAATTCTTGGAGACTGCCTGGACAAGTCCCTGCAGTTTTCTTGGCAAGGTTTTTCAGAAGTGGTTTGCCATTACCTGCTTCCTAGGGCTGAGAGAAAGTGACTGGCCTAAGGTCACCCAGCTGGCTTCGTGCGTAAGATGGGACTAGAACTCACAGTCTCCCAGTTTCTAGCCTGAAGCCTTAACCATTACACCAAACTGGCTCTAATATCATATTACTTACAATTAATATATATCATATTACTTACAATTAGTATATCATATTATATTACTTAGAATTAATATATAGGATTCTTTTAATATCACCCCCATGATATAAAATGGTTTTAACTTTGGATTTTCAGGGAATTTGATGAATTGAACCAAAAGCTTCAGTCAGCTGATGGCAGGAACACATTTTACCTGAATATTAAATGTTTACATTCCTATAAACTGGTATATTAACATAGACCATTTGTTCCCTACATACTGTAATTGCAGAACTAAAGAATATGCCCTCTGTTTCAGCAGTCTAGCTGCTTACAGTAGATTTTTAAAGCTGCTGCATTTTAATGAAACCGATGGTATTTGTTTTGTTTTTTTCCAGGTGGGTATTGCTCTGTGTTTTTCCACAGAGAGACATACTGAGAAATATATAAGTTAAATAGCTGTCTGTTTGTTTGTTTTAAAAAGCAAATTGACATGGTGAAATCGAGGGCTGTAGAAGGCACTTTGTTCTACAACCGTCTCAAGTAGGTTTTGAAGGTGTTTGAGAGATGTATATTGTAGGAGGCAATGGCTTCCTCTCTTCATTCTGCTATTCCATTAACAGGAGGGATTAATTGAATACTCTTCTCAAGTATCTGCAATATAACTTGGGTGGCATCCCTTTCTTGCATCATTGCTATAAATTAAGGCTGTAAGAATCTATATTTTAACACATGATCTGTTCACATTTATTTATTGATCACATTTATATCCTGCCCATCTCCCTCACAAGGAGGGACCCTGGAAGGTTAATTTATGTATTCCAATTAATAACCACAATACCAAATCACTTTCTTTTTTGTTTTACCATGTACTCCCTTTATAATTAAGTGAAGGAAAAACCAACAAACAACAATAACAAAACAAAACAGCAAAAACAAAGAAATGGAAAGGAATACTTATCCATAGATAAAGTAAGCCTCACACTACAGTGAAGGTTGAAATGAAAATATAATAATTACAAAAAAAAGTTTTAAAATGTTTAAAAAGCAAACAAAAAAGAGAAAATACAAGGCATCATAGGAAACAGCATTATAGTATCCCCCTTATTTCCCTAATTAATAATTGCTATTTAAATATTTTTATACATTATTGCTAATTTCTATTTGGATCATTTTAATTATTTTTTAAACAGTTTCTCTTTTTCTTCAAAAACCATATTATAAGTGTCTTAGCTTTTCTTGCTATATAATAAATTGTATATAAGAGAACCATTCCTGCTTGACCAAATCATGACTTTCATGGATGGGTCATAGTTAAACAGAACATCCATATTATCATATCACTTCAAATTGATGCTTCACCTCAAAAGATAAATATTTTAGTGCTGTCAGCTCACACATGCAATATAAGTATGAACTTACATGGAATGAACCCTAACCTTCCTGGGTTCATTCATTTTGGTCTTGCGTCTGTATATAGATACATTTCAAATTACAAAAATCAGCCCAGATGGTAGCAGTCCCAAGATGCTTTAATGCAATGCATATTTGATAATATACTAAAAATTAAGCTAGAAATACATGTAGTAATCTTTTCAGATTTTTTTGAGAATTAATGTCTGAAAGTCCGATGCTGTAAAGAACAATATTGCATAGGAACCTGGAATGTAAGTTCTATGAATCAAGGTAAGCTGGATGTTGCCAAACATGAGATGACAAGATTGAACATCGACATCTTGGGAATCAGCTAACTAAAATGGACAGGAATGGGCGAATTTAATTCAGGAGACCATTATATATACTACTGTGGGCAAGAATCCCTTAGAAGAAATGGAGTAGCTCTCATACTCCATAAAAGAGTGGGAAAGGCAGTACTGGGGTAAAACCTCAAAAACAACAGAATGCATTCAGTTCGAATCCAAGGCAAACCATTCAACATCACAGTGATCCAAGTTTATGCCCCAACCACTGATGCCGAAGAAGCTGAAGTTGACCGGTTCTATGAAGACCTACAACACCTTCTAGAACTAACACCAAAATTATATTATATAAATTATATACTTTGCAGCCAAAGATGGAGAAGCTCTATACAATCAGCAAAAACAAGACCAGGAGCTGACTGTGGCTCAGATCATGAGCTTCTTATCGCAAAATTTAGGCTTAAATTGAAGAACGTAGAGAAAACCACTAGACCAATCAGGTATGACCTAAATCATATCCCTTATGAATATACAGTGGAGGTGAGGAATAGATTTAAAGGATTAGATCTGGTAGACAGAGTGCCTGAAGAACTATGGATGGAGGTTCGTAACATTGTACAGGAGGCAGCAACTAAAACCATCCCAAAGAAAAAGAAATGCAAGAAAGCAAAAGTGGCTGACTGATGAGGCTTTACAAATAGCTGAGGAAAGAAGGGAAGCAAAAGGCAAGGGAGAAAGGCAAAGATATAACCAACTGAATGCAGAATTCCAGAGAATAGCAAGGAGAGATAAGAAGGCCTTCTTAAATGAACAATGCAAAGCAATCAAGGAAAACAATAGAATGGGGAAGACTAGAGATCTCTTCAAGAAAATTGGAGATGTCAAGGGAACGTTTTGAGCAAAGATGGGCATGATAAAGGACAAAAAAGGCAGGGACCTAACAGAAGCAGAAGAGATTAAGAAGAGGTGGCAAGAATACACAGAAGAACTATACAAGAAAGATCTTAATATCCCTGATAAATACGATGGTGTGGTCACTGACCTTGAGCCGGACATCCTAGAGAGTGAAGTCAAGTGGGCCTTAGGAAGCATTACTAAAAACAAAGCTAGCGGAGAAGACAGTATCCCAGCTGAGCTATTTAAAATCCTAAAAGGTGATGCTGTTAAAGTGCTGCACTCAATATGCCAAGAAATTTGGAAAACTCAACAGTGGCCACAGGATTGGAAAAGGTCAGTTTACGTTACAATTCCAAAGAAAGGCAATGCCAAAGAATGTTCAAACTACCGTACAATTGCGCTCATTTCACATGCAAGCAAGGTTATGCTCAAAATCCTACAAGCTAGGCTTCAGCAGTATGTGAACCGAGAACTACCAGAAGTGCAAGCTGGGTTTCGAAGAGGCAGAGGAACTAGAGATTGCCAACATTCGCTGGATCATGGAAAAAGCAAGAGAGTTCCAGAAAAACATCTACTTCTGCTTCATTGACTACGCTAAAGCCTTTGATTGTGTGGATCACAACAATCTGTGGCAAAGTCTTAAAGAGATTGGAGTACCAGACCACCTTACCTGTCTCCTGAGAAACCTGTATGTGGGTCAAGAAGCAACAGTTAGAACCGGACATGGAACAACCGACTGGTTCAAAATTGGGAAAGGAGTATGAGAAGGCTGTATATTATCACCCTGCTTATTTAAGTTATATGCAGAGTACATCATGAGAAATGCCGGGCTGGATGAATCACAAGCCGGAGTTAAAATTGCCGGGAGAAATATCAACAACCCCAGATATGCAGACAATACCACCCTAATGGCAGAAAGTGAAGAGGAACTAAAGAGCCTCTTGATGAGGGTGAAAGGAGAGAGTGCAAAAGCTGGCTTGAAACTCAACATTAAAAAACCCCAGATCATGGCATCTGGTTCCATCACTTCCTGGCAAATAGAAGGGGAAGAATTGGAGGCAGATTTTATTTTCTTGGGCTCCAGGATCTCCACAGACGGTGACTGCAGCCATGAAATTAAAAGACGCTTGCTCCTTGGGAGGAAAGCTATGGCAAACCTAGACAGCATATAAAAAGCAGAGACATCACCTTGCCGACAAAGGTCCGTATAGTTAAAGCTATGGTTTTTCCAGTAGTAATGTATGGCTGTGAGAGTTGGACCATAAGGAAGGCTGAGCGCCGAAGAATTGATGCTTTCGAACTGTGGTGCTGGAGGAGACTCTTGAGAGTCCCTTGGACTGCAAGGAGGTCAAACCAGTCAATCCTAAAGGAAATCAACCCTGACTGCTCATTGGAAGGACAGATGCTGAAGCTGAAGCTCAAATACTTTGGCCACCTAATGCGAAGAGAGGACTCGCTGGAAAAGACCCTGATGCTGGGAAAGACTGAAGGCAAAAGGAGAAGGGGACGGCAGAGGATGAGATGGTTAGATAGCATCACTGATGTAATGAACATGAATTTGAGTAAACTCTGGGTGACAGTGGAGGACAGGAAGGCCTGGCGTGCTATGGTCCATGAGGTCACGAAGAGTCGGACACGACTAAATGACTGAACAACAACAACAACAAACCATATAGAGCTAGGTCA